>JAHQIW010000770.1:0-76518 GCA_019055375.1 Parelaphostrongylus tenuis | reverse complement strand
ACAGCAGCATATTTCCAAGTTGAAACTGGTGATGAATCACAGAAGAATGATAAGATGTTGTAAAAATCGATGGCATACCCACTGATCTTCGCATAATGATAGGCCAGGTGCTCCACCATAGTGCACATAGATAAGGCTTTTTCTGGCCACCTGCAGCCAGCCACAGCACAACGATAACGAAGCTCCTTGCCTTGTGGTATCAATACCTGCAATGAAATGAATGATGAATGGCTTTGCTGTGGTGCAAAACACAACCAACCTCCATCTTCGACAACGTCAAGAATGTTTCGTTAACGCGATAAGCTTTATTCGATCTAAAATATATCTCATCTTCAAGTGCTATTAAATCAAAAACCCAAACCACGTACTAACAACACATCACCGACTTTACTACGATGAAAACATGGAGGTTTGATCATACGAAACAGAAAGGAACATAAAGACATCAAGTTAGTATTTGAAGAGCTAGTAAAAATTACCACGAAAAAAATCAAAGTATACGATTGTAGAAGTAATGTTAGAAAAACTTCATGGCACTAAGGATATGTGAATACTTAACGCGCATATATTCATTTGACTCAGGAGAACACAAATGAACTAAATCCATGGTCTATGAAAAAATGAATGACCTCATAAAGAGACTGAGAGCAGTTGGCTTCCATTGAATGAAGTCAACAAGAAAGCACTCTGGCAAAGAAGTTCAGTAAGAGACAGAAGAAATTAGCGATCGAATAATGAAAACGATTCAATGGAACGTTGTTCGCCGTTTCGCCTTTTTCCCTACGTTTCTAATTGACAGATGCGACACTAAACGAAAAAATAGGAAAGTCCTACACTTCAAATTTCAGTACAAAAAATTCCAGGAGAACAAGCAGTCTCTGAAAATCCTAAAGGAAAGAAAAATCGGAAGAAGAGTGACGCCTAATTCCTTAACTGCTTTGCTAGCGCCGCTGTCAACAATTCCTTAAGCCGTTAGGGGTTCATCAGCCAGCTAACTTTACCAAGGCAAGGAAGAACTCGCGTCTTCCACTTGAAATTTCTTTGAGAAAGGCGAGCAAAAATTTAACTAACACTAGGAATCACTTCCACACTTATAAGGAGTGTGCCAGTATAGAAAACGTCACATAGAGGTACAACGATAATTCATAGTATGCTAAGCTGGCAAAAATCAGTCGATGTACGTTGGATCTCTAGGAAATTCATACTAATTAGTTGACAGAATACTGTGGAGTTTTTGATTTCACATCATCCCTGCGCTGCGGAAAACTTTTTTCAACTCTAATCTCGCTCTATGGTTTTGGCTTCAACATCATACTTAAATCAGTAAGTGAGAAGTCCACTAAAAGATTTTTCGCCAAAAAAATTTTTGGAATCAACATCGTGGAAACCTGAAGTTGTCCGCAGAAGGTCAAGTCATGATCCAAGTAGGATCAAACTGCTCCTTTGTGGTATCAGGTGATGGACAATTGGTGACTGGCCACAAAATCACGCAATACGAAGATTATCACAGGAGCCGGATTTGTTGAACATGTCAACGAACGTCATGGAGATTGTTTCTCACTCTGCACGTGTACTGCTAGAATACTCTCCACTATCTTCGAAGTTCACGCATCTCTCAAAGCAAAGGACGCGCAAAATTCCACGTCACTTTCGTACAAAAAACGAAAAGGAGAAGATCGGCATAGGTCAACTGAACAACGGGGCGCTCGTGATTCGCGAAGAAAAGGTTCCGCCATAAAATGCTGATGAGGTAGGCTTCGTCGTTCACTCCGTCCATCAGCCATCTTGTCGATTCGTGCAACTCGCCAAGCCATCCTTCGACTTCAAGTAACGTGCAATAGGAAAATCTTCATCATCAGCTGTTACTCACCGATCGATGCAGCAGATGAACGTGAACTAACGCGTGCTATTATCAGGTGGTGAAAGTTATCCGTAAAGGATATTTCTCACTACTAATTCATTGTCAGACTTCAATGTCAGGGTGAGGAAGGCCAACTGAGAGAGAATAACGATTGAAAGCTTTGGATTACAATCAAGGAATGAGAATGGAAAATGTATAGCAAGGTCATCCCTCACACAACTTGTAGCAACTGAGTGATTGCCAGCGATAGTATGACTGCTTATGACACACTAGTGTTTTATATGCATATAGAACATAGAAAAGTGCATAGAAGATCATTAGATCCTCAAAACATGAAGAAAACCCAAAATTAGTTCCATAAACCAGGAAAGTAATCATAATCAAATAAGGAAAGCCGTGTCCAAAATTAGGGCCGGTGCTTTCCCGTAATCTCATCCTCTTTGAGGCTTTGATGAAAAAACATCTTTTGCCTTCGTAAGGCGTTTTGGTATTATTCGATAGCTCAAGTCAAGCTAATTTGAATGATGTTTCTTTCTTAAATCACTTGTTTCTGAGTTGGAACAATGGAAATAAAATTTCGTTTTATCTTCGAGCAAATCTCGCCAGATAGAATTTTTCAAAATCAGATTTTAACCTTAGGCAGGACAAATCTTAGCAATTTAAAAGACATATTTGATTTTCGGAACGGATTTTTGAGAACGCTGTAATACTGAAAAGGTTTGGTGTGACTCACTCGTGTTACTCCTGTTTTCCGCACTTCTTCAGGAACAAGAAATTTTCTTTTATTTTTAGAGTTGTTTTATAAATTTTTCGAAAGCTCAAACCTAGACTATTTCAAAACTGTATTTGCGCGAAAGAAGACCTTCAAGTTTACTGTTACAGACAAAATTAAATCATGTTTCGTTCTCGTGGCATTTTGGTGCATTTTCGCTATGGAGAGATTTTTCCTTGGTCTTACAGTAATCATTAGATAGTCCTAGATAGTCTGAATTCTGTCGATTCCAGTGACGCATTTATTTTTGCAAAAGGACTTCTTAGTAAGCTGTAGAAGCCAAAAGAAAATAAGGTGTCGCCCATTGCAACAGTGACACCGGTCAGCACGCACCACAGGTATGTGTATGGGATTTCGCAACATAGGCACTAAGTCAACGAGCGGTCTCAACATTAGCCAATTGAGGCAACCAGTGCACGTCAGTTGCCTTTTAACAGTCTCTGCTTCTCATTGACTTTACTTACTTATGAGCATTTTTACTTCGCCAACCACCAAATAAGAAGTTGTCGGGCTCCTACAAAAATACCCCATTACAATCCAAATGCCTGTACAAAGAACAACGTCTAATAAAGCTACAATTCTGTTCACAAATTATTTGGCGATGTTATGAGCATAGCTGTCGCTGTAAGGATCAATATTAGTATCGTAAAATTGGTTTGAAACACTCGTCTTCTTTCGTTACTGGTTCTCGTTTCTTTCACAGTTGGACTAAAGAGTCAATGTCGATTAAATAGTGTAGGAAAATTTCGGCATAAAGTACAACACAATTGTGGACTAGATTAACCCATGAACGTGTAGAGAAGATTTCGAAGTATCAGAGACAATCCTAATAGTCATCAGAAAAGTCTGCATGTGATTCGTGTGCTCACCGAGTGCGAAACCCAGTTTTCTTTTAACTGTTGCAGGGCTCTGAGAAATACCTATCTAAAGCCGATACTTGATTACAAAAGATTTCTGCCCAGCGAGAAACACGCGAATGTGAGACAAAACTTCATTTCGACCGTTACAGCGCCAAAACAACCCATTTGAGAAATTAATGCATCATTGAAATTTGCTTGATTTGGTCTATCGAATGACCACCAGAACGTTTTGTGAAAGCAGAAAATACGTTTTTTACCAAAGGCTCTAAACAGGGTAGAGTTAACGAAAAAATACCCCAATGTCTTAACCTTTCTGGGACGGCGATAGAGATCTTAGGTAACGGAAGCTACATACTGTCATGAAAAGACAACATACTGATGCGGTCATTCGAGAAGCGAACGCTCTGTTTAGTTGTTGCTGTACTCGGTGTTGATGTGCGTAATAGAGTGCCTGTTACGAGGAGTAATTATATTTATCGTGTGAGAAAACAATCTAAAATAAACAATAATTACATGGTAATACATGACATATACAAATAACGCTTCAACAGCACATTATGTAAAAAAGCAATCGATCGATGAACCGGCGTAGTTCGATCGATCATAACCGAATTTTATACGAGGGACGTGTATGACACGTCATGAACACATGAAGATGAGTAACGAGTCAACAGACCAAGTCACGACAAGTACTGCTACTAGACTGAGTGTTTGCAAGCATCGACGAGGAGACGCGGGCCTTCATAAAATCACCAGACCTAGATTTCAATCACATCAAGCACAAAATCAACTCTCGACTCTCAAGCTGTCTCAAGTTGAGAGTTGAGTGCTTGATGCGACTGAAATCTACATCTGGCTGTTTTTTTTGTAAAGGAGTAATGGAGGTGTTTGACTGATTGGATTGCGCACAATTTGACCTTTCGAAACTCTGAAGAAGGCGAAGTGCCGAAACGTCAACTGTCAGATAAAGTTTAATGTAACACCTCGTGTTTGGCTTAAATAACAAAATCAGAAAAAAATTTCGTTTTGATTTTCCCTAATTTCTTGCAAGACTTAAAAGCTTCATAATGAATAAAAATTGGAAACAATGATTGTTCTGTTAAAATGATGATGCATGCTGCGTTCGATATCATTTCATCAATAGCTATAATTATAACTAAATTATATCAGTCAATCTTTTATTTCTAATTATTTCAAACAAGGTATGTGAAGGAAAGTGGAGAACTTTTGGATAGCAAGAGACTTCTGCGCATGGAGAGGCAATCGTGTTTGAGCCAAAAAAATGGAATATATATCGGAATAGAAATATACTATTGGTCAGAAGTATGTGTTTATGAAGAAATGTTAAATATTTTCTTGTCATCCGCACCCATATTCAAGAAAACGTATTTTTTTTTACTCCATCTAGACATTTCAGTAGTCATTCGAGCTTGAATCTCGAGAGTTGAAAGGTGTATTCAATTTTTTAAATGGCATTCAAATTACGCTGTAGTGGTAGAAATAAAGTCTTATTTTACAATCATACATTTTTCGCCGAGCAGAGGCTTACTCCAAAAAATCAGTAATTATTTGATAGCATAAATTTGAAAAACTCAATGGTGCTTGGGTTTTCCAAAAAAATTTCTTTCGTTGTGCAACACTGGAATTAAGATTGCATTTCACAAGTGGCATGCATATTTTGCGCCAGTATATTGATGAAGTTCGCAACACTGGCAGCAAGCTATTGCCTTCAATAACCAACTGGTAGCTTAGATCTCGAGGGTTTCAATGGTGTGTATAATTTTTGGGGGAAGCTCATAGCGCGCTGGAGCATTAAAACTAGAACTGGGTTGCACTTTTAAATACTTTTCTCTCGATACAGCCTTTCTTTCAGGTTTTCAATAATTATTCGATGCACAAATCTTAGCTTTTTCGATGATACGTTTGGTATTTCGAAAGGATTTCTAAGTGCGTTTTTACAGCTAAAAAAATATTGGGTTTCGCACTTGGCGCGTCGCGAATGGACGCGTATCGCATGCCACATATTAATTGCGCTGCGCGATCGACACGACGCCCAGTGTTAAACTTAATATTCTTTTGGCTGTAACATCGCAGTAAGAAATGCTTTTTGAGGATCAAGCAAATTTTCCAAATTTTTGAGATTTGCGCTATTGAATGGTTATTGAAAATCTGAGAGAAACGCTGTGACCTGCAAAAAGTGCTTATTTTGTAACAACTCGAAAGACCGACTTTCTAGAAACCTCGATATGGTAATAATTTAAAACTTTGGAAATTAAAAAAAAAGCTTACAAAACTAATCTTTGTTCGAATCTTCTCGAGGTTGTTATTTTTCCCAACGATTGTTCTTCTTTCTGCGACCGATGGATTTTCGCGGTTGCTTGTGGGCGGCAATTACGCCTTCTTCAGAGCCTGAACGTAATGCTCATTGTAACTTTATTTATATGACTATGCACTGTGGAAAAAAAAACAAGTAATTTAAAAATTTAGGGTGTTGAAAAGCGATAATTGATTCACGAAAAAACACTCACCGTGCAGTCTAGTCTAGGGGCTACCTATGTTGTTAGCGCGGGTGACATATGAACCAGCTCCCCATGTTACTAGGTCAATTAACGATTGGTGTCAGCTGAGAGCCAGTCTCAAAAATTGATCTGAGTTAAGGCGCCGTGAGTTTGGTTATGTTAAGGCACTCTCCCTCTTTGTTCATTTGAGAATATCTGGAATTTATCCAGAAAACTTCAAAGCTTTTCGCGCCGATGTATTATATTCGTGCCCTAGGATTTTGACTGCTACCTCGTAGTCGTCACTGTTGTGTCTTTGTATCCTGTGTGTACCTACGGGTCTACTTGGGTCTTTATTTGTTTTTCCGTCTAGGTGTTCTTTAATGCGGATGTGAAGTGGGGATAGGAACGACAGGGCGCCACATCTAAACAAGAAGGTACCTCTAATACTACCTTTCATAACAGACGAAGTCAGTACCGCTATTAGAAAGTGCCTAAAAAACAGCGGTCTAGAAATTTTGTAGGAATTGTAGAAATTCCTCCTAAAACACTGTGTCGTTAATTTGCTTGAGAAGGACTGCGTTATTTGTTCCAACGGTAGAGACAGCGAATGCATGAGCGTCGGTACAGTATACCTTATCTCTTGTAAGACAAGTGGTGACGAATACATTGGCGAGACAGGCAGAGCACTTCACATCCACATAGAAGAACACCTAGACGGAAAAAACAAAGAATATCCCAAGGAAACCTCTAGGTACACACAGGATACAAAGGCACAATAATGGCGACTTCAAGGTAGTAGTCAAAATCTTAGGGCACAAATCAAGAAGATCGGCGCAAGAAACCCTTGAAGCTTTTTGGATAAATCCAGAAACTCGCAAATGAACAGAAAGGGAGAGTGCCTTGGCATTGCTAATCACATCGCACCTTGTCTCAGATTGATTTTCGAGCAGAGCTATCACCTGACACCTATTGTTGATTTGACCTAATGACATGGGGGGGTGTTCATGCGTCACCGTGCTCAAGGAACATGAGTAGCCTCTAGGCTACATTGCACAATGAGTGGTTTTACCTGGATCAATTATCGCTTATCAATACCCTATATTTTCAATTTATTTGTTTTTTCTTCCTTCTTACAGTATATAGTCATACAAGTAGAGTTACAAGTAGTAATACGTTCAGGCTCCGAAAAAGGCATACTTGCCGAAACGTGAGCCTCAAGCAACCGCGAAATCTAATGGGCCGCAAAGAAGAACAATCGATTGGGAAAAACTTTAAATAAAGATTAGTTTTCTAGGCTTTTCGTCGCATTTTGAAAAGTACTCAAATGTGGAACACAATTTTGTTCTCACTACATCGTCACAATAATAAACTTTTTCAAAAAGCAAGCATGCTATTGAAATTCCTGGGATTTAAGCTATTGACTGGTTATTGATGGGTGGCTCTTGACGCCAGTGTTGCAAAATCGATCCACATACCCGTGAAAGGCATATGCGCCGCATGTGAAATGTAAACTCAATTTCAGTGTTCAGCACAGCAAAAGTATCCTCTGAAGAACCAATAAAACTATTAGATTTGTTGAAATTTGTGATATCGAATAATTAAAGAATTTTATGAGGAATGACTCTGCTCTTCAAAAAATTTTGAGTGTGAAATAAGATTCTCTTTTTACTGTCACAGCGTAATATATAGGCATTCAAAAAATCGAATGCATCGGACGACTTTTAAAATGCCTGGAACGAGCAAATAATACGTCTTCCAAAGAAGGGTCTAGTAATGGTCTATCGTATTGTCCGCAATGACGAACGCGCACTCTTTCGACATTTACTCCAGCTACAGACTAGATTCATCTCAACATAGACCTTTATCAGAAGTGGCTCAGTTGTAGAAGACCTAGTTTCCAAATACGTTTTTGCAAGACAGGCTATACAAATGCACAATAATGGTTGAAAATATGTTTATTTTTTCAAAAGACGTAGTATTGCAGCTGAAAAAGGAAGGGTTTTGAAGCACGTAGATGCTCTTTATTTGAAAAAAATTTTATAAAAGATTTATTTGTGATGCCCCACTTTATGTAACAGCAATATGCCTTTGACGTGCCTTTGACGTGCAAACTCCACCTTTGATTACCAATAAACCAGCCATGTCGTCCAAGCGGCGGATTAACTTATTGAGCGTATAAGCAATTTCTCCCCCTCACAACGTTCTCTGATAACCTTTTCGAAAATCCAATCAGATCATCAAAATTTTTGAAATTTGGGTTATCGAATGACTTGCGAAACCATGGTGAAGCGCCATATCGAAGCACCAATCGAGCAAATGAAGCAAGTTGAGTTTGAAACATGATTTTGTTTTCGCTGCTACGTGATAAAAAGTCTTTTCCGGATACCAAGCACAACTCTGAACTAGCAGGGACCTAAGCTTCTGAATGATTATGCCTGAGAGAAGACTTTTACTCAGCGAGAAAGGTCTTTAAACAATCGTGTACGCCAGGTGGAACACGTCGTCCCATAGAGGTAAAACGTTCTACAGTAGTTTAAATACAACTACGGAACGCTTTCTATGAAAACGGATTTGAAGTAGAGTGATCGATCCAATACCAGGCTCATACCTTTTAGATGGTCAGCTTAGAATAAGACCCTTGGAAAAGACCACCATTATTTCGGTATCAGAGCTGTAGCCAAGTGGCAAATCTCTTATTCATGTGAAGGTTTTTAATAGCTGTGGTAATGACTTAAAGCATACTTAGAGTGGACATTTTTGAGACAGCGCAGAAGAAGATCTTGTCGCGCAAGGAAATAATCAACAAAGTTAGAATGAATTCTTATTGAGCCTGCCGGACCTCCTGAGAACGTACACTCAAAGATAAAACGAGTTTCATAGTAAAGTATCAACATATTCACGTTCGGAGTTGGAAGTTTGAAAAAGTGCGCAATAATTCTTCACTAACATTAGCGATCAAAAAATTGATAGAAAACGCAGCGTTTTTGAGTCAAACTTGCCGAAAAGAGTTATATATATTGGGCTCTTAGATAATTTTTTCGCGAATGGATGTCATGATGGTGTCGGTCGAAACGACTGTGTAGACGGCGATCAAATCGAATGACTCCATTGCAAAAATGCGGTTTGGTTGCGCACAATCAATTATCAGGAAAATGTTGACGTTTGTGAAGTGGGCGAGCATATTCTTCAACGATTGGGGAAATTAGGCTTAGAAACCATGCTACTCTACATATTTGCCTGCCTACATTACTGAGCAGTAATTCGATTGCTTCCACTCTGCCTCGGTAGTCACAGGGCATACTTCTCGCGTATTGTCTCAACTGCAGCATGGAAACTTCGTCTTCTTCATGGACGACGAAGAACGCACATTGGGCAAATCTCGTTGCTATTCCAATGGATCCAAACGAGGGTGTTCTGTAAGAGCATTTGCTATTGACTGCAGAAGTGTTGGGGAGGAGGTCGAACTTGAATTGGTGGCAAATCACAGAAGAATGATAAGATGCAGTAAAAATCAATGGCATACCCTCTGATCCTCGCATAATGATAGGCAAGGCGCTCCATTACACTGCTAACAGAAAAGGTTTTTCTGGCCATTTACAGTCAGCTACATCACATCGAAAACGAAGTTTCTTGCCTTGTGGTATCAATACCTGCAACAATGAATGATCAATGGCTTTATCAATATCTGCAACGATGAATGACGAATGGCTATGTTGTGGTGCAAAACCCAAACCGACCTCCATCTTCGACAACGTCAAGAATGTTTCGCTAACGCGATATGCTTTATTCGACCTAAAATATATCTTATCTTCAAGTATTATTCATTCGAAAACCCAAACCACGTACTAACAACACACCACCGAGTTCACTACGTTGAAAACATAGCTTTGATCATGCGAAGCAGAAAGGAACATAAAAACACCAAGTTATTATTTGAAGAGCTAGTTCAAAAAAATACTCGGGAGAAAATCAAAGTATACGACTGGCAGAAGGTAATATCAAAAAATCTACATGACACTAAGGATATGCGAATACTCAACACGTATATATTTGCTTGACTTAGGAAAACACAGATGAAATAAAACTACGGTCTTTAAAAAAGTGAATGACCTCATAAAGATATCGGAAGCAATTGGCTTCCATCGAATCAAGTCGACAAGAAAGCACTTTGACAAATAAGTTCAGTAAGAGAAGAAGAAATCAGCGATTGAACAATAAAAGCAATTCCAATGACATGTTGTTCGTCGTTTCGTCTTTTTTTCCCTGCATTTCCGACTGACAGATGTGACACTCAATAAAAATAGGAAAATCCCAGACTTCGAAATATCAATCCAAAAAATCCAAGGAGAACAAGTTATCTCTGAAAAACCTAGAGAAACACACGAATGAAGACTGACGCCGATTTTATAACTGCTTTGCCAATGTCGCTGTCACAAATCCTTATGCCGGGAAGGGTTAATCAGCCAGCTGACTGCACCAAGGTTAGGAAGAACTCGACACTTCCACTTGAAATTTCTTTGAGAAAAACGAACTAAAATTTAACTACCACTAGGAATCACTTCCACTTTCTGTAAGGAGTGTGGCAGTATAGAAAACGTCACATAGAAACACAACAATAATTCATAGTATGCTAAGGTGGCAAAAATCAGCCGATGTACTTTGGATCTCTAGGAAAATCATACTGATTAGTTGATAGAATATTGTGGGATTTTTGATTGTACATCATCCTTAATCGGCGGCAAACTTTTCCAACCGTAATGTTGCTCTATGATTTTGGCTTAAAATCATATCAAAATGAAGAACTGAGAAGTCCGGCTAAAAGATCTGCCGCCAAAAAGTTTCTTGGAATCAACATCGTGAGGACCCGAAGTCGTCCTTACAAGGTCGAATCAAGATCCAAGGAAGATCAAACTGCCCGTCTGTGGTATCAGGTGATGAAGAACTGATGAGGGGGCACAAAATTACGCAAAGCGCAAAACATCACTGGAGCCGGATTTGTTTAAGACGTCAACGACACGTCGTGGAGATTGTTTCTCACTCTGCACTTATAATGCAAGAACAATCTCTACCATCGCCGATCCTCACGCATCAGCAAAGGCCGCATAAAATTCCACTCCGTTGTCGGACAAGATACCAAGGGAGTGAGATCGAACATTAACTGAACAACGGGACGCTCCCGTCATGAAATGCTGGGGGAGGGGAAGGCTTCGTCGTTCACCCGTCCATCACCAACTTGTTGTTTTGCACAACTCGCCAAGTCATCCTTCGACTTCAAGTAAGGCGAAATAGGAAAATTTTTATCATCAGTTGCTACACACCGACCGCTGCAGCTGGTGAACATGAACTAATGCGCTTCATCATCAGTTGGAAGAAGTTATCCGCAATGATAAGTCATACCAAAAATTCATTGTCAGAGACATCAATGTCAGGATAGGAAAGGCCAACAAGAGAGATAAAGGAGTGAAAACTTTAGATTACAAAAAAAAAGAAATAAGAATGCAAGCCGTATTGCAGGATCTCTGTCCGCAGCACGTCTCTTCTACGGAATTTTTTCTTAGACGAAAGTTGGACATAAGAGTTACCTAACGGCATGACGCATGCGGAAATCGACTATATACTTACGAACACAAAATGGTGCCTGCATGGCAGATTTGTAGATACGACTTAGTCATAAGCTGGAAAATATTTTATGTCATCGATCAAGAAGTCGGGTTGCTTACGAAGTAAACATTCCAGACGATATCCTATCCAACCATGAGTGGCAGATTAGAGATGACCCGACCAAAGACACGAGCTGCTTGTCGAAAGATTCATGAGCTGCGTCAACTTGGCTTTAGTTACTCTATCTGGAAGATCCGACTGCATCTTAGGAGTTGCTCTAAAAAAGAAGAAGATGATGAGGTTCAATGCTGACGCACTACACTGAAAGCTGATGCTTCTGTGCCATAGACTCCAACTGCCACTCTATCTCTCCCCTCCAGGGCTTGTTTCACTTCGTACTCAGCAGTATAAAAAGATTAGGCAGTAAATAAAAAAGCTCAAAACTAGTGAGATGAACATTATGTTGGGTCAACCACGCTCATATGTAGGAGCGGCAAATGGAGCAATTAGGAAACTCGTCTGATGTTGATGATTTTAGAAACAACTCTCGTCGTTGGGGAAGAAGATCTGAAAAACTGTTGAGTATCATCGCTGATGACATCGCATTCAGTGTACGCCATTACTTTTCGCGATCTGTTGTCATACAAAAACTTTCATTTCGCTGCTAAATTAGTAACGCAATTTATTACACACAGGGAGTGCGTGCTAACCTTACGCCATCGAGGACACACTCTACTGTCACTATCTTCGGCTCAGTTCAACACATCAGTGATCAGACAACCTTTTTGCATTCAATCCAAACTTCTATTGTTTTTACGTCTTTTTTCGCAGTGTTACGATGTTCCATACATTCGCAAGAGAACAGTGCTGAGCAAGAACATGGAGTCAGGCGAGAATCAAACCCTCGTTTCATCCTATCCGGCCACTCGTGTTCTATCACTACACCACTGAGACATATTTGCGCCACCACTCACTCTTCAACATCTCTACGTTAGCTGTCACCCAAGAAACCTTTGACAGGTTAGGTCGGGTATGCGATTTTGCTCTATAAACACAGTTGAGCTGACAGCCATTGTGACAAGTGATAATCCAAATTTCTATTGTTTTTACTGCCTTTTTAGCAGTATTACGATGTTTCATATATTCCTAAGAGAATTGAGTGGTGATTACAACTTTGATCGCATAGGAAAACAACACCTTTCCCCATTCAAACGAGTTTTATGTGTACGAAAAGGACGGAAAAGTGTTATGAAGAGGATTAAGCATCAAACTACTAAGAAAAATTCAAGAATTCACATGAAAATGCTGAGAAATTGGTTTTGATTGAATGACGAAAGTGGCGCGCCGTTGTTTGCGATGCGCCGCTGCTCCGGCCTGTGTCCTTATGGGGAGTTGGCGAGCATTAGATCATCGCTGGAGGGCATTTTATTCGAAGTGATCGCAACCAGCTGATGTTTTACAGTCTACCATGAACACGAATGATCGGCAAGTTATCTATCAGAATGAGAAACTTGTTGACAGCTGTGTAAAGGGCTTATCATTGCTTTCACGGCATTCTGTTCTCTTCTACGGACGAAATTCGCATCTCATCGTAGATCATGCGGCTGTCTACCAACTTTCAATTCTAAAAAGGTGAAAGTCAGATGCAGATTCTTCACTGATTTTGACTCGTCATTCGATAGCTGGACAAACAAGAATCCCAAAAATAGGCTTGACTTTTAAAATTTGCTACCATTACACCACGAAGGCAACCGTTCCGCTACCATTTGTCTGATATCATCGCAGCTATCAGCGAACGACCATCCTGAAGATAACTCAACACCATTGCATATAAACTGATTATAGCTACTAAGACTCTAAGACGCCAACTAGTTTGCAAGCGCTTGTATGACCGTCTCTGTATGATAAAAGATTGTGAAATATATCCTAACGGCAGAGACGGTGATTGCATGAGGTAGGTACTGTCTACCTAATTTCTTGCAAAGCGTGTAGCGATGTATATATTGGGAAAACGGGTAGGCCGCTTCATACCCGCATAGAAGATCACCTAGCTGACAAGCGTCTTAGTAAACGGAACACCCCGATAGGAACGCATAGAGAATAGAGACACGACGGGGTTCATTTTGAGGTCAAAGTCACCATCCTTGCGCAGGAACAAAAAACATCAGCTCGAAAAATTCTTAAAGCATTTTGGAATAATGCGACCAATCCAACCATAATCCGCAGGGAGAAATGCCTCGTTATCACACGTGTTTTGAGTCAGTATATAAGACTGTTGTTTTGATGGGCATGGTGCAATACGAACCTATATGATCTCCTTCTGGTGGTCTTCACTTGAATCATTCGGTGGAACACATATAATAGCGATGAGTATGATAAGAGTTGATTTTGTGCTTAATGCTTTAAAATCTAGGTTTGGTGATTTTCTCTAAAGGAGCAGTGAAGGTGATTGGCTTATGGGATTGCGAGGATTTTGACCTTTCCACGCTCTGAAGAAGGCGAACAGCCGAAACGTCAGTTGTCGAATGAAGTTTACTGTAACACCGCGTGTTTGGCTTAAAGAAGAAAATCAGGAACTAATCATAGCTTCATGATTTTAATCGCTTTGAGGGTTAGACATTGCATGGCATCAGAGAATATCGAAAAACAAGAATAAAAAAGTGATCGGGCAACAATATTTGCATAGCCAAAACTTTGAAAACATTACCAACATTAATCCAAGGTAAATTTATTTGACTGCCTTTTGCGGTGTTATGATGTTTCTATGAATCCAATGATGTAGAGTGAAGTCCTGGCTGACGCAAACGTTTCTGCACACCACTCTACATCATTGAGCTTATCAACATTAACATAAAAAAAACATTAGAAAGACTAACACCTATATGATCAGAGGGTGTCTAAATCGAGGAATTTAATTAGTTTACAAAGCTCTCGACTACAAGCGGAAGTCGATGCGCGTTCCACCCGTGCCGCGAACGCGTGCTATCACTACACCACCCAAGCCATCAGCATCAAACCCAATTAAGCAAATAGTAGAGAAAAGAATTCATACATTTTATGAATGTTCGTTAATTTTTAATGAATATGTTGATCTTAAGGGAGGGGAGGATGGCCGAATGGCTCGTGATGCACCCGTGGCTCGACGCGGATTGATCCCTTAACTTCGAAATCAGTAAACGAACGCCCCTACGAAATTCTCCAGTCTGGCAATAGTCGAAAACGGAAATCGTTGCGCGCAAACAGTACTTCAAACGGCATGTTCTCGATCAAGCTAGGAACGCGAACAGACGAATTGAAATGAATTTAGTATTGGAAGTCGTGCAGTAATAAAGATCTGATCTAATAAAGAAGATCTGTGATAAGGACCAAATAAAGCAATAAAATAACATAATGGCAACATTAAGATCTTGTATGCACCGAAAAACATCGAAACTTTAAATACTTCTACGGCAATTACCTGTGAACATCAAATCCCAACTCACTGCATGTGAAGAGCAGCACAGCTGCGCATTAAACGACCGCATTTCTCAATACATTAGAGTTTTATATCCACCACGGGCATTAAAGAGAGCACAGACGAACACAGAAAACTAAAAATAATGCGAAAAATTTGAGATATCCCATCGAGATGCCAATGAATTGATTCTAATTAAGTGGCGAAAGTCGCGCGCACCGCTGCTTGCCATTTGAACTGGCACCCCTAAGGGGTCCAAAGATAACCCCAGTAAATCATCGCTGGAACTCACTTTATCCAAAGTGATCGCATTCATTTGCCCATTTTAGGTATAACAGAGATGATTAGCTACCACCGCACCACCAAGGCCACCACTGCATCGCTACTATCTGTCTGATGCAGTTCATCGCAGCCGTCAGCATACAACCGTTCTGCATTAAACTCAATATCACTCGAAATAAACTTCCACTGCTTTCTGATTTTGAGTCACTATGATGATATTGAGTTATATATGGAACAGATCGCAAGTAACGCAGTGCAGTGGTTAGAGATCCTCTGAGACGCAAGCAACAGATCAGTCGATGCTCGATGTTTCGATCCCGTGCACAAGATTCCCAAACCTCTCATCCCTTCGGGGTCAGTGAATTCTTACTACACCTCTTCGGGTTGGTAGACCGGGTTCGGGTGGTTGGTAGAACTGGCTTAATTGATCGTGTAGGCGATCGAGAATAATGTTAAAGGTCAATTATGCATCAAGCCACCTCAACAATGTCATCAATAGAGTCGAGTGCATAGCGTATTCCTTAGCGGACTGGTAAACGCCGATAGCTCTGGAGTTTTATTTATGGGACGAGAGATCATCACTCATATCAAAAGACCGGAATAGTAATATTTCTTGCAGAGCTTGTACAGTTCAAGTAACAGCAGTATGACTACCTAGTGGGTTTGACTGCATGCTGTCAATATGAGAATATTGGAAACTATGAGAAAACCGGACTCTGAGGGTAGTTGAACGTATGTTACATTCGCGCCGGCAGCTCATGCTACCACTACACCATCGAGGCCACGGCGTTGTTACTGCTCTTCCTCCGCTATAAACTATTGTGGCTGCCGGCGAACAACCCCTGATGGGTCTGGTCTGGCAAGCACTTATCGGCACGAAAAGCGCTTAGCCAAACAAATATAGTAAAAAAAATGTTTTAAATTGACTGTCGATGTTCTCCAACTTTGAATGGTTTTGTTAGCCTAGAGCGCGTGCAGCGCAGTGATTAGCAGTGCTTTGCGGCAAACGTGCTCAATCAATCGATGGTCGATGGTTCGATCCCGCTCTCGGTTCATCAAGCTTTCCATATTTCTAGATTGGTGCTTTAATACTAGACTTGTTAGGGGAAATAGCAGAATAGACTTCATACATCGGTTGGTCTCCACGAGATAAACGCCACATATGGATGCCATTTTTAACGATGCCTGTTAACACGTTGCAGACCGCTTTGATATTCCGCGTGGCCGCGACGCTGCCGTTAGTTGCCGGGCTTGCTCCAATGGCAATAAAAATGCTTCGCAATGAAGTTAGCTTTATGTAGCCACTGAAGGAAAAGTTGTCGTAAGCAAGTACCAGCATACAGTGTAATAGACCAGGCCATAGATATTATAAATAACATTAAGCATTTGCGAAAAGGAAAAATTTTGAAATTTCCCAAACACTCAAATGCACTTCCTTAACTCCCTTAATAGGAACATACCGTAAAGACCCACAATAGTCTTTTGAAGAAGTTGCACCCTTAAGGAAACGTGTTCTAAAATTCTATTCTTGGAGCACTGTCAAGGGAACCGAAAAAAAAAGGATGGAAATGTTTCGGAACTGGCTCCCGTATTGAGAAGTAGGAAATTTCAGTACAACTGAGTGGACTTTTTTTGCTAGGACGATCAAAAAGAAATCTTCAGTGAAATTCTATCCTTTTGTGGCAGTAAAGTTGCTCCAAAATCATACTTTTTCAATGAAAGTATGAAAAAATCCAAGATGAAGTTTAAACAAACATCAGCTAACTATTCCGCATGTGAAACTATTTTTTTCTCCTTTAATGGAATGTGTTCTGAAGTCTGCAGAAACGACGCATATTATGAAAATCGCTAATAATCGAACTATTGAATGAGTACAAAATCGGAAATAAAATCACAAAAATTACGACCTCAGGCGGGAGTCGAACCCGCGTTTCATCCATACCGGGAACGTGCTATCACTACACCACCGATGTACATTTGCGCCACCACTCATTCTTCAACATCTCTATGTTAGCCTTCAGCCACCAACCCCACCTTAACAGGTTCGGTCGGGTATGCAATTTCGCTTTATAAACCCAATTGAGCTGACAACCATTGTGATAGTTATTACTCGAAATTTCTATTGTTTTTACTGAATTCTTTTCGCAGTGTAATTATGTTTTATACACCTAAGAGATTTTAGTGGTGAGCAAAAAAAACGACTTCAGGAGGGAGTCGAACCCGCGTTTCATCCATACCGGGGACTACCTGAAACTTATTTTTGATTAAACAAAAAAAAAAACAAGGAGGAAATACTCAGACAAATATTTGATTGAAGTCGCGATATGGATGAAACGTGGGTTCAACTTTCGCATGAGGTCGCATGGTTATTCGCCACTTAATTCTCTTAGGAGTATATGAAACATCGTAACACTGCGAAAAAGGCAGTAAAAACAATAGAAAATCGAATTGTTGCTTGTCACACTGGCTTTCATCTCAAATGGCTTTATGAAGCGAAATCACATACCCGGCCAAACCTATTAAAGTTTGATGGCTAACAGCTAACATAAAGATGTTGAAGAATGAGTGGTCGGGCAAATGTGCATCGGTGGTGTAGTGGTAGAGCACGCGCCTTAGGTAGGATGAAACACTGGTTCGATTCCCTGCTGAGACCATGTTTTTGCTCACCACTCAGCTCTCTTAGGACTATACGAAACATCGTAAAAAGGCGAGAAAGACAGTAAAGACATTAGAACTTTTGAGTAATAACAAACACTATTATCTAACACGTGAAAATATGTTAGTTTTAAAAGAATGTGGTTTCTTTCGTTAAACTTAGAAAGTCTCGAACACTTGAGTAGACTGTCCCAAAAGAGGCCGATCTATTATTGAAGTCGAACTTGTGCCTGTGGCCTAGCGGATAGTGATGCTCGGTCGGAATCGATCCCCCCCACTCTCCCTGCAACACTGTCCGGCAGCCAGTGAACGAATGCCTTTGGAAATGGTACAGCATGACTATCCCCGAGATTGCAAAAAGAGTCAATGGCGCATTTTCACGAGTTTTGTGAGAAAGATGAAATCCTCATGCAAGCGAGGAGACGAGTGAATGCTAGAATGGGAAGAGAATATTTAAAAAAACTGTGATACGCACCAAATAACGTAGTAGGGTGATACTGGCCGTGGAATGCTATTCAAAGAAGAAAAAGGATAAATCTCTCGGCGTTGATCACCTGAAGGATGAGCCGTGCATTCATCTTCACTTTCCAACTTCATTTGAGGTGATTGAATGCATATCTGGCTTCTATAGTGACCCGCGGTATCCAATCGTTGCTGCATATCCTGCCAGGCAAATGTGGTACCAGTTTACCGACACGGAGGGATGGATGGTTTGGTGAGCCATGGGCGCGAGATCAAACCATCGACCTTGTGTTCGACGCACAGCACCTCCACTGTGCCGCATCAGCACGCTCGTAACATTATATATAACGGGAATTTTCGAAGTTAAATAATTTATAAAATGTTATAAAATGAATTAAAAGATCGAGATATTCTTGGTACAACAAATCCAACTCACTGAACGCTCAGAGCAATTTGGAAGCGCAGTCAAGGAGCAATTTTCATCACACATGAAAGATATATTGCACCAAGAAGGTGACAGATTGTATAGAAAAGAGTGAAGTACCAAATTAGAACGAGAAATCTTGAAGTTTTAGTCAAATTGCCGAGTAAATAATCCTACTCAGACCGATGAAAATTGCGAGTCGTTGTCTTCGACTGGAAATGGCGTAAGCGGGTTGAATAGAGGACGGCGCCCGGCAGATCAACGTTGGAGTTCACTTTCTCAAATTGACTGCAATCAACTGACTTTGTCTGGAATGAAAAAGACAATCAGTAAGTCCGCTATCACAATGAAAATTTTACCACCAGCAGTGTAAAACATTTCACTACTGCTTGCAAGATATTTTAATTCCTTCTACGTGATGATTTTCACATCTCAATGTAGATCAAAATGTCTATCAGATGTTGACTTCAAAACGGTAGACGGCCGTTCTCTCGTTCCTCTTCCTCAGTCAAATATTAAGTTGAGTTCAAGATTTTTCCTCCAACTGTTCTTCTCGAAGCTCGCTGGTCAATTTCCTTTTGACGTGTCGGCACTTCTGCCGATTCCATCAGAGGTAATGGGACGGGCGCATGTAGCGAAGTGGTTAGAGAAGCACTGCGTCGCACAAGAGGTCAATGTTTCGATCTCGTGTTCTGAGCTCACCAAGACATCCATCCCTCCAGGGTTGGTAAATTGGGTTGTGGACGTGACCGGCAGGGTAGAATTAAAGACAAATGCAGGGCGCATCTCTCAGGGATTGATACGTCGAGAACTTTGTCCTTTGTCCTTTAATTGGCTTTATGTTGTTCAGTGCCAAGTGGCCTCGTAGGGTAAAACGTGGTCGCTGTGTTTGCAAGACAGGGAGACAAGCAAGCTGAAGAAACGGTTTTTTTACCGACACCCAGAAGAAGAAGTGAAAGGTGAGTGAGCGAGTGGGAATTAGATCCATCATGTCACGATATCTTAACATTTGACATGGTCGTTTGTCTTGCTCCTACTGCTTATATGTGCTGCTAGTTTGATCAACCAGAGTATATGATGGGCTGTATCCCCTAATTCTCACCCAATATTCTTGTCATAAAAGTTATGTTGACGCTGCTCTTAATCAATAGAAAAATTAATTATAATATGTTTCTTTCTATAGATTGCTGAATGATTTCTCACGCACTCTACCGTATTCAGCATTGTTAGATGTGTTCGGATGGCCTACACAATAAACTATGTCTGATAGGTCTCTAACTAAGTTTTCGAACTTGTTCCAGAAAGTAAAAATCTTCCCACAAAAATAAATTTTTCTCACCTATTTTGTGCCTAATTTTCCTGCGCATTGCTTGCTATATTTTTGCACATACTTGTCCAACATGGAGCCATCACAGGAAGTCATTCGCAACTTATTGCTTTACGAGTTCAATTGGGGCACAATTTTCAAACTGCAATTGACAACATTAATCTAACAAAAGGTCGCCAAGTTGTAGGTAGAACTATACTATACTATGCTAAAGAGAACTATACTATAAGAATATTTCGATAATGTTATTTGATACTTTCAATTACTTGAAAAAATGTGAATTTTTGGACCAAGTTTGGAGACATAGTTGGAGATTTGATAGTAGAACTTTTTTGGACCCTAACGTGATAATGGGCTTGCGAAGCCTGGGAAAATGGGACGAACCAACGGCATTACGGTATTTCGAGATTTTCAAGATTTTAATGGCATTCATAACGTAGTTTGGCCTTGCGGTGCGCATTGTTGATGGTTCTGTCTCTCTGTAAATAACTATTATTACGATAACAACTCCTTACGGCACACTTGCACTAGTGTCGAAACTTCCGTTGTGCAGCTTGTATCGTGAATTGGCAATGGGACGTTGTTGCTCCTCGTGTTCGCTGCTGGGTAATGTATTGCCGTCTAGATGTATATTTAGAAGGTTCACGAACATTCGCTTTCGTAAGGTGAATGTGGTGTGGTGGTACACATTCCTTTGCGAGTAGATAGGACATAGGACAACAATTCCATAGATCGCTTGATCTCATAGGATTCATTAATTTGATATTTTGGAGCATATTCTTACCTGCAGGTGGAGAAACATCACATCAAACATCTACAGCCTCTCCCTCACCTTGAAGAGGTACTGAAAGTCCGGTGATCCAGGGAAATCGACCACAGCAGCGTACCACTTGCATTCAGGCATATTTTCCAGATAATGTAGCATAATCTCTTTTGTTAGAGCCAATAATTTTAGACACAGGATCGAGGAGTGCATATGTTTTTATTGCCTGACACACAGGTAGTTTTTTGCATATTTTGTACGAAACGGTCAGTGTGTATTGACAAATAATCATAGCTTAAACTCAACCTAACATGGAAACGATCAGTAAAGCTCCAGACTTCACGGTTTGTCGAGGAACTTTTGTTGTATTTTGTGTCTCATTTACATTCCGACATTTAAACTGATTTTGTGCAAATTTTTGGCCTTAATCTCGTTATATAGATACCTCAAGTTTGCGATGAATTGCTGTATAGTTTATATTGGTATATTTTTGCACTGAATACAGTTGTGAATCAGCTAAACAGCCTAATCAAATGCGAATTTTTTTAGAAATTGTTAATGTTCGAATAATAATTCTTTTGATTTGATTACTACTAGCAGTGGTGTGATGTTATAAATATATCCACTGATCTAGAGTGATCTGCAAAATCTCACGTGAGTTGGAACTCAAACTCACATTTCACCATATCCGGGGCAAGTGGTCGAACCGTTGCACCACCAAAGTCTGTTTGGCACCACTCTTTTCGAACACCTGCCCCCGGATAGGGTGATTTGAGGGTTCGAGTCCAGCGAGGCAAGAATTTTCCACATCTCTCTAGATTACGCGTATGTGTAATATCATGAACTTGCTAATTTTCATTAAAGGTGTTGAATCTGAGTCCTAATATACAAAATATGCTGCGACGGAAGTAGCGACTAAGCATATATTAAGGCTTTAAAAAATGCATTTAATTTGTAATTACTGAAAGTGGAAGCCTTGAGTAAAGTACGTGAAGTTCTGCTAGCACTGATTCTTAAAAGTTTCATTCGAACACTTTTGACTGGTCTAAATATGTGTGTTAGATGCGCATCTTTTTTAAACTACACCATTGTGACATGTTTCAGCCGGGCCCGAACAGATCGGCCTATGATTCAACGGCGCTGTCGTCTAACTTCAGTGCGTCAGGGTAGATGTTACACGATTCAACTGCTGAGTTGAAAACAGATATCCTTTCAGTAATCTTTCATAATGAGGCATCCCTCGCCGTCTGCAACACCGTAACAGAATTTGCTACACTCATATGAGTAAATGAGAAGCGCTCAGTTTGGTGTGGATACACCAGTTCCACAACCCTGTCCACCACTGTCAAGACCAGCAGCTGTTCACAATCGTCGTCATTCTCAAGTGGTACCGGATTTCCGTAGAATTACCTTTCTTTGGGTATGTCCATACTTAAACAAATCTCATTCCTTAATGTGTTTTGGTGTGCTCACTGATCTTAGGATATCTGGTGCGTTATGAGCAGAACATGAGGTCTATAGTAGAAAAGCTCCATTTTTTTCACAATTAAGAACGTGGTTGCTCCTCTCTTATCATTTGTTATGTTCCTTGTGACTCTCCAAATCTAGCAGATGTAAAAACTATCGTTAAATGAATGGTGATCAAGAAATTTATGACTATTTTTTCGTTTTTTCTTTTGGCAGGCCATTCATGCTCGAAAGGAAATAATCGCAAGTATCATGAGTTTGATTGGCATGCACTCTCGTAAGCAAGCTAAGCAAATCTTCTGCAATCGATTTAGGTCTTTATCAAGGTGACCTTGCAATACTCTTCATGCACGTAGCAGTTGGAGGACAGTATTATGAAACTTATGATGCTACACACGGTTAGTAAGAGTACGGAGACGTGGATGTATTATTGTGTGAGCAAAAACTTTCGTGTAGTTTTGAGATCATTTTTTGCTATTCTATAATATGTAGGCACCTAGCAACAGTACTACTATCATAAAGTATCACAGCTACCGTTTGTGCCAACCGCAGAATCATGGACACCGTACATGAATCTGTTTGCAGAGAGCACCACGCCGCTATTAGTATCGCAGTCAAATCCAGTAGCCACTGCAGCAGCACACAATCCACCAGAACGCTAGGGTGGCACGAAGTTCTTGAAAGGTCTTTCCTGTTGTCTGGCATCTACTTCCGACATTCAGATGAATTGAGCAATATACGTAATTCGGGGCGAAATTTACGTAATTTAAACTGTTTTCAAATCTTTAAACTCCTAAAATAGTGAAGAGGAAACGCGGGCGACGATCATCTCGTCGTAACAATTCAGAATCAGACTGGTTGCCTATGAGAATATCCACTGTGGCCGTTTGCTATCGAATATCTGTTCTGACCGGATTTCCCGACATGATTCTAGTGCTTACAATAGCTGAAGGTGGCCCAAACAATTCACACTCTTAAGTTATGCCTATTTTGGGCATGCAGAATTCAGTTAATTGCGCATAGGTAGACAAATGTATGCAATAGTTTCCTCAGCAATGTGACGGCCTGAACAGACAGTGGAGTTTGATAATTATTACGCTAACAGTCTTAATATTTTCCCTACTACATTTGAAGATTTGCCATTCTAGATTATTGATTATGCAATTAGAATTTGTATTTCACTCCTTATCTACTGGGAGGACCCTCATCTAATTTTCAATATGGAAAATTGGCTATGTTAATTGATTAACGGTGATTCGTAAAGATGAAGAAGATTTTCTGATGATGCTAAGCACTAGTAAGTCGTTCCTTCGTTTTACGATTAACTAGTACAGTCTATGATTGATGCAAACGGTTGTGTGGTTTCCCTCTATTCTGTTACCTAAAATTGTCCTCTGCGAACGCAAGGTCCGTAGCTGATGCTTGTTTTTTGCAATCTCTTTACTTGATTAAAGAACTCGTTGTGTATTTAAGAGGCTCAACGCGCCACCTCTTTTTCTTTTGCGCTGCCAAAACTACAATTTTGTCTGTTCCTTTGCTTTCTTAATCGTTTCATGTGCCTTTCAGGAAAGTGTTGCGTTATTCTGTTGAGTGGCTGATTCTCTTCAACTGTGTAGAGACCTCGCATATTCTCATAATTTATCACTTAATGTGGTTTAAGAATTTTGATAATGCTATTGATGCTGCTTTTCAATTTGACTCGGTAAAATGAACGGTTTCCGTTGTGGTGTTTAAGGTTGTATTTTTTCAAGGTACACGAGAAGTTAATGTACTAATTACACCCTATTTGAGTGTTGTATGAACATTTCCTGTGAGTGGTCTACTCTCTTTTTGTGTGACATGTAAAAGTGTTGAACGTGAATCAAATACTGTTAACTGAGGCATGTGCCTTTTCTAAATCCGCGTAAATATGATCACCGTTCCTGCGAAGAGAGCGTTGTGAACACAGCGGTATGTTTTCATTGGCTCATTAAGGTAGAGGCATTCAGTAATTAATCACCACAACCTTTATCTCGAGTGCTTTGTTTAGACCATGCTCAAATTTCAATAAATCCTTTCATCATTATTTGAGCCAACATGTCATGTGGTCTGGTAAGGGCTCCTGTACAGCCCGAGACACGTGTTTCGTCCTTACAGACTCATCAGCCGGACAGAACCCGTCGTCTGTCGATCTTTTTATAGTCAGTTCTCTCGGGAGCGTCACACTCCTTATATATAGTTATCGACGACCTACGCTTTACACTTTATGTCAGGTGAAACATTCACCTAACACAGAGTGTTGTGCACTTGATTGCTCATTGGCTGGTACTTTTACCATAATTATACCTTTATCTCGAGTGCTTTGTTTAGACCACGCTCAAATTTCAATATATCCTTTCATCATTATTTTCATCATCACCAGAACTGTTCTACAAAGTGAATATCGCAGCAGTGCCAACCGTCTACACCTGGGCCGTGTCTATCATTTGATTAGTCGTACTACCGGAGTTTTTTCCTGCAATTACTGGCTAACCCATGTGGATAAGAGCGAGTTTCTTTTTTGGCAACCTGGTATCTGTGCCTATAATGCACGAGCACTTGCTCACGAATCCTTAGCAGAAAATATACTGATTCAAGCAAGAATAATAAGGTACAACGTTATCGGCCTGGCTTTGACGAGAAGATGCCATCCTTTTCCCGTTGTTTATGACACGAAAAAAGAACTGTTTCTTTGAACATGCGATTGCAGAGATGTCGGCGGTGTGAGCGTCTTCATCAAATCGAATTTTCCGTGAACATCGATTCATTTGAATAACTAATGACCCGCATCGGACGACTGCGGTTGAAACGATGTGATTAATGCCTGTTTTGACCGCCTCCGTTGCTTACGCTCCAACATCAGGCTGAGACGAAAACGAAGCGTTCTATATGGACCTTTAAAAATTCTTCAGAGAAGACTATACCTTTTTCAAGCTCACTGTTGGAGACGCGAAAACTGGACCTAGGTGAACATTTGAAGAACGTCACATTAGACTTACGGCCTAGACTGGAATGAACGATGAGAGGCTATTTAAATTTGCCATAACGGTCCAAACCATCCATGCTAATTAACATTTCCAAAAGCCTCACTCTCGAAGGTTGACGTGGAGTCTCCCAATGGACAGTACCATAACGAATTGGACCGCATCTTACTAAATCGAAGGTTTTGTTTGGTCGATGTCACTGTTCTTCCTGAATTTTACACGGGATCAGACCACCGTTTCTTCCGCGCAACGTTCTGTTTTTGCGGAAAGGAGAGAAAGCAGCTAAATTCGAACAACGATGTTCCAGAACTACTACAAACTAGGATGTACTAGAAACATTAGTCAGCCTTCGGGAAGATACTGTTGCCGCAACATCGGCGAAGAATACGGCTGGCTCATCGAATATCTTCAGTTAGCGTTATAAAAGCCGAAAGTCCCAAAGTCGCGCAGAAAACTTTACTTCGCAGACACTTGAGATGATAAGCCAACGTGGAATCGCACGAGCTGCATGCACCCGAAACCTTACGTCCAAATTGCGAAACGCTCTAGAGAGTCAAATGAGGCCTCAAAGAGAGAAGAGCAGCAGTCATGGGAAAAGCTGCAGAGGTTGGGAAGAGCATTCGCAAAGCCCAGCGAAGCTTCGTTAACTTCAAGACCTTACACTTCTACTCGCTGACAAGGTCCTTACAGCTTTCAGAAGGGTAATGAAGAAAATCATCCACCACAACTACTTAGGTCTCTTTGCTAGCTATGTCCTCTTAGCGTCATGTAAATTGAAAGAGCATGAACCTGGCTCCACCGGGTCCTCTCTTCCGAAGTCCAACATGTTATATCGTCGGTGAAGAACAGAACCATTCCTGGCCCAGACAGGATTAGATTCAACACCCTAGCTCTTCTCTTCATTTGTTACCTATCAGAATGCAGGGTTCCCAGTCAATGGAAGGACAGCAGGATCGTGATGTTGTTCAAAAAGGCAGACTTTTTCGATAAAGACAATTATCGCCTAATCTGCTTGCTGCCCGTTGTCTATATACTCTTCATTCGAGTCATCTTAAAGAAGATTGACGAAACACTAGACGAAGGGCAGTCATGCGAATAAGCAGAGTTCTGAAATGGATTTAGGACCATTGACCACATTCCCACGATCACAAGACTCGTTGAGGTTACACGAGAGTACAAAATAGCGCTCTGTCTTACCATTTGAAAGAAGCCTTTGATTCAGTGAAAACAGAAGCGGTTATAGAGGCTCTGGACGATTAGAGCGTCTCTACTCGGTAAATAACGATCCTTCGTGAGGTATGTGAAGATTTCACAAATAAAATATCGCCATTCTACAACAATATTACCATTGACGTACGAAGAGGAGCTCGACAAGGCGGCACAGTTTCTTCAGAATCTTTCACTGCCACCCTCCAAAACGTCATGCGAACATTAGAATGAGACAATATGCAAGTGAAAATTGACGAAGGACAATTAACGCTTGGCGACCACATGTACCGTTTTTGATGCGTGGTGTCTGCCGCTCTCGTGGCAGCCGGAGCGGTCTGTTTTGGGTTGGTATCATCACCCACTTCCACGGATATAGAAAATTATGTAATAATTGAGGCTCTGAGGGTTTATTACCAACAATATGTGATAGAAAATCATTGAAGAGACCTTTATAGAAGGTTTTTTAAGTAAAGAAAACGTCCATCTAAAGGAAACTATTCCATGATTCAACGAAGGAACCAAAGCTTCTGGAAAACAAACTTACTTTTTGTTAACACATTACATTTTCTTACTTCTTCTTGAACTATGTATTTGCACTCAGGTGATAGTCTGAAGGATGCCAATTCTCACATTAGGCTTAAATTGTCGAAGACTATTACATCGTGCAAAGAAAAGAAAAATGAGATTCTGTTTTCTTTCAAAGTCCTTTGTTCCAGTTCACAACGGATTTTTTGGCATTACGTAGTAAAAATTTTGATGCTCAGTAAACCGTCTCTCTATGAGATTTCAGACTATCGTTAATTGGACCTCTATAAACGCACTTTTAGTGGAGAGAACATTCAGTTGGTCTTGAAAGGCTTCACTTTTCATCAAGAGTTGCGTGAAGCGCGGTTGCATTACATGAAAAATAATTGTGTGTCTTTCTTTTTCCAAAAGAAAAAAGCTTCTTCACCAGATTATTAGTGATCATTCAAAAGTTTGAGAACTGGCAAATTTAGCAATAAGCATTGTTCCAAAAAGTACGACTGATGACGAAAAAGAAAATTACGTTTTGCTTTGAAGGTAATCTCTTTCAGCTTTATAGCGAATTTTTGGGATCATGTAGTGAATTTTTGATCCTGAGCGAGCTTTGGTTGAGCCTCTTATCTATTACACCTTTCCCTCGAATGCTTTATTAAGACCACGCTCAAATTTCAATAGATCCTTTTAATATTATTTGAGCCAACATGTCATGTGGTCTGGTAAGGGCTCTTGTACAGCCCGAGACACATGTTTCGTCCTTACAGACTCATCAGCCGGGCAGAACCCGTCATCTGTCGATCTTTTTATAGTCAGTTCTCTCGGGAGCATTACACTTCTTATAGAGAGTTGTCGACGACGTACGTTTTACACTCTATGTCAGGACGAAACACGTGTCTCGGGCTGTACAAGAGACCTTACCAGACCACATGACATGCTGGCTCAAATAATAATGAAAGGATCTACTGAAGTTTGAGCATGGTCTTAATAAAGCAGTCGAAGGAAAGGTATAATATGATAAAAATACCAGCCAGCTAGCAGTTGAGTGCGAAAACACTCTGTGCTAGGTGAAAATTCGCCTGACATAGAATGTAAAACGTACGTCGTCGACAACTCTCTATAAAAGTGTAACGCTCCCGAGAGAACTGACTATAAAAAGATCGACAAACGACGGGTTCTGCCCGGCTGATGAGTCCGTAAGGACGAAGCACGTGTCTCGGGCTGTACAAGAGCCCTTACCAAACCTCTTATCTATTTTTATGTTTTTCAAAATAACTCATTATCTCTTTCCATCATCATTAAATATATAATTATCGCATTATAACACTGTAGCAGTTAATTACTCCCATTTAATCATCCAACAAACAACATATGTACACATATGTACATACAACATAATGACTATGTAAATATACATATATACACTTGTATGCTTTTATGTACAATGAGGTCAATGTATATATGTATGCATAAATATAAGCATATATATACATATGTATATATATATATATATGCATATGACATATAACAACGTTAATACACCTATAAATAATCGGTAATAGGAAACAACAAATACGAATAGTTATGCGTATTTCTAGGCCTTACTATCACACATTTGATGAGTAGTATTATAACATTCCATACAAAAATGCTTTTTACACTGACTGCACCTAGTAGGTGTTCTTTTGGCACGACCTGCAAAGTGTGCGATGCTTGCATTATTATTCCGCTCAGTTTTATAGCATTCTATTCATCGTCTGCCTTTTTGAGGTATCGTCTTTAAGAAAATAAGATTATGAATGATTCCGCAATATCCAGCCTGCCGCATCGATGGTAACTATCGAGTACTAGATCAGTACTATTTCATTTCCATGCTGCGCTCATAATGGAGCACTGTCAAGCCAGAAAATCATGGACGATATCGAATAGGTGTAAATCAACATTTCATTGGTGATGTATGACATAGTGTATCCTTGTTCACTTCTACTGCCTTTACAAAGCTGAAGGTATCCTTTAATGCAGGGTTTTCTCCAAGCGACGACCTATTCAATAATTTTAGGCGATTCAGTCTTTGTGCCACGTTCTCATGAGCAGAGTATTTTTGTTATCATTCATAATTCAAAAAGTTCTGATTGCAACACTAGACTTGTTTCGGGCGAAAAAAATTCTATGGTACGTTCTACTATAAAACCCGAAAAAATAGTTCATAAAATACTAACAAGTTCCAACCATAAGAATGCTGAGATACAAGCAAAATCTGAAATCTAATGCATTGGTTCTATTGGGCAGCAAATCAGAAAGCTAAAACTAGTGAAATGAAATTTGTGCTACGACTATTTGTGATTGAGTAAAAATTAGAAAGGTAGGAAGTCCTTCTGATCTTGATAATTCTAGAAGCAATTTTCAGTCACTGCGATTTAATGGATAAAAGAATATCTGCTATGACAAAGTAAGGTCTGCAAAATTTGGCGCAGGCTTGTACTGTTCTAAGCACACAGGTTTTTTGTGGTGTTTTCGCCAAAGGCATATTTTCTGTACTAGACTTCCAGCAGTCTTTGAGGAACTGAAGAGCTAAGGACTTCAACATCGAGTTTGAATACTGTTTAGCCTGGCCATCTTCGATATTTTGGGTTGCGCTCAACTAATATTCTGCGACGTTCATGAAGAAGACAATTCCTCAATCAAGCCGCGAGTGCCAAGAGGCAAGATGGATGCTTGAAGTACTAGTATTCGTACAGTAGGTAAACCTGTGATACCGTTCGAAAAGTAAATAAGGTAGAGAAATAAATATATATGATAGTCAATTCTTATAGAACAGTATAACAGAGTCACCTTTTCGAGTCTATAAAGGTAGCGCAGCTATAATCGAAAAAACCGACAAGAGTCGCCCATGAACTTGCATTGCATTCTGTGAGCAATGCCATTTTTGACAAACTAATCGTTTGACGAGAATCTTTATCTGCCCAGTGTTTTAACAATGCTATGATTTTGAAATTATCTATCTAGTGACCTTAAGCGATACGCAAAACGTTCAAATTCCTGGACCAACTTTCAGCGGCTTTGATCTGGTGAGCAGATCTTATGTGGTGAGCGGCGACGAGGAAAAAACGATATCTTTTGCTGGACACGAAATTTCCGCATAAGTGCTAGGAGTCATTGGAAAGCTTGAATCTCTGGCTAAAGTCCCACATAGCCTGTTCTTCAGAACACCCTTTTACACCGCTGTAGCATTCAAAAAAAATATTCCACAATCGCTCGCGTTCTATCTCATCACGCGAATTATTTGCTGAGAGCTTGAAAAACATATCAACGCATAGAGGAACTTTCGTACTATATGATTCAACCGTCTTCTTGAGAGTCACTTTCAATGCGGACAAAAAATTCCTAGTTGAATAACAAACTGCATCCCACAAATCAAAGGTCCGGGTATCGATCAACTTTCCTTTCGACCCCATGGACTGGCCGATAAACAAATTCGTCGGAAATGCAAAACTCGATCTTATTTCCCCTGCTAATGATATTTCCAAAAAATAAGCGCAACGCTGGAATCATTGGAACTTACGCTATCGAATGATTAGCATTACTCCAGGAAAGAGCTTTATCCGACGAGGTGTGTAAGGCACAAAGCTTTACTTTTTCCTACGGCGCTATCAGAAAAGCTTTTCCAAAAGCAAACACATTTTTTATTTATTGAAACTCGTGCTATCCAATGACCACCGATCGATACTTTAAGAAAAGAGTTTTGTTCTGCAAAGTATAAGCGGCATTCTCTTATGTGGTCGTGTGATATATAATCTTTTCTTCGGAATTTACAGCGTTCCAGAGGGGCGTTCTGAAAAATTGACAGACTCTGGCCAGAAGCTTTCAAAGTTACTAACACTCCTATAAAAACTTTCTTTTAAGCGAATGATATTTTTTACCCATTTGTTGAGGTCCAAAACATAAGTGCATGGTAAGCTTCTAAAGAAAAAGGATAAAGCTCTCAGCGTTGAGTAGTTCTGTGAGAGATAAGCCATACATCTCTCTCCAATTTTCACCGTATAGAGATACTGATTACATATCTGCTCTCCACAATATCGCGATGGATTACCGACGAAATAAGTCAGCCTGCTATCATCCTATACAAGTTTAATCGCTTTACGGACCTCTGAGAGATGGAGGACTTAGTGAGCCTTGCGCTTGGTATTGAACCATCGTCTACGTGTGCGAAGCAGAACTACTGCGCTACACGTGCTCGCTAGTACATATTGGCACTAGCCCGGATAAGTTCACAACTTTTTAACATCGCATCAGTGCTCGAAAGCTTTGAGAATTCACATATTGTGTCAATCAAAGAATGTTGAGTGATATGGAAAATTTGTCCAAAGACCGGAGTGGGCCCCTCCTCCCTTTTTTCACCCGATTTCTGATCACCGTCTCATATATTTATATTATTATTTGTAACATTATAGCACTTCCAGAGCAGAAGTATAAAGAATTTCTAAATGCAACGACGTTTCTGAATTTTTAGCGATCATTTCGATCTTGGGGTGAAGGGTCCTGTGGTCGAGTGCTGGAATGCTCGGCGCGGCTCTACTCGGGATTGATCCCCGACCTCCAAACACTCGCTGGCAAGCATAAACCAACACCCTACGAAATTTCCAACCTGGCGCTCGTCAAGACTGTAAGGACAAGTGCTCGCCCATATTTACGATGTCAAGTCATGAACGCGAATAGAGGAATTGCATGCTAGTTATAGTTATATCTGCATAGTGAAAAAACTGGGACACAAATCAAATAAAGTAATAAATTATGCAAAATATATAGACCTTTATCAATTATATGTAAAGAAAATCAGAATCAAAAGATCTACAACGTGATATCGTCTCTGCAATGTACTGTAATTCACTGAATGCCAACAAATGTATGTCTGCACATTAACGAGTGCTTCTCCTTCACAAGCATGTGCTTTATATTGACGAAGTACACGCAGTACTGAAGAGAAGAAGATGGAGCATCAAAAGATCGCACAAAGTAGGCAAGAAATTAACTCAAATCAAGACAACGAAAGACCCGCGTCTCCGCTTCGGATTTGAACTGCCTCCCTCAAAGGGTTAGCGTATGACTAACGACAGCAGTTTCCGAACTTGGTCCAAAACTCAAAATTTGTTTATCCGTATAATCGAAAGTATTAAATAACATTAACTGAGGTAATCTTTATCTGCCTGGATACAATCTGCTAAGGCTCCAGCATCAAATCAATTCCTCGCTCACAGAACTCATTATTTTTCGATGCAACCTGTGTAATATCGACGCAAATGATTGATGTCTCGCAACTTCTTCTTGTCCAACCAGTGCTTCAGTGATCTAAAGAGATGGAAATTGGTCGAGAACAGATCCGGCGAATACGGCGGATGATCCAAGTGCTCCCAGCCCAAATTGGTCAGCTCCTTCCTTGTTTTTTTTTTGTAACTTTGGCTTTGCATTTTCGTGAAGCAAAATGATTTGGCGACGGCGGTGACGTGGAAATGCTTAATTGCAACAGTACAGTTGTTGACAATATCGCTCAGCGTTGATGTCTGACCAGCTTACAACAAGTCTCAATGAATCGGCCCAATCGGCTCCCAAAAAATGATCAACATTGTTTTTGGCGCGAATCGATTCGGTTTCGGTGTTGGTGTTACTTGCTGACCTGGCGATAACCATTGATTTGAGCGACAGTGGCTGCTGAAGAAGGACCACTTCTATTCAATGGAGAAACTCTGTTCTAAAACGAAAAGCGGAGATGACGAGAAGATGAGCTCGCGCAATTCACTTTCTATTGTCTTTTTGAGCTTACACGTGCGGAATTCAATTGCCCTTGTGCTATTTCTTGCTTACATTTCCTTCAAAATCTTTCGAATCTGCTCGTCTGAACGCTGGAAATAATCGGCCAAGTCACCGGTTGACAAAGTCGGATCTTCTTCAATCGCTTCAATAATTGCTTCTCGATCAATTTCACGCGGTCGTCCAAATCTTCGTTGATCGGTCACATCAGTATCTCCATCGCGAATGTTTGCAAACTATTCATACGCCGTAATTCTACCCATAACTTGGCAGCCTTTTGCACAATTGATGTTGTCAAATGCAGTTTGAAAATTATGCTCCAATTGAAACTCGTGAAGCAGTAAGTTGCGAATGACTTTCCGTGACGGCTCCATCGTTGGATAAATATGTGCAGAAATACACCTATGATGCGCGAGAAAATTCTGTGAAAATAGGAAAAGAAAAACTTGTTCTTGCATGAAAATTTTTATTTTCTTGTGCGAGTTCGGAAACTTAGTTAGAGACCTAACAGAATGGAAATCTTACTACCGAAGAAAGTACACTATTGTTTCCAAGGCATGATATTCTCTTCTATTTCAAAAATTCGTGTGAACAGAGTTCACTATTGTTTCCAAGCCATGTTGCTCTCTTCTATGTGAACAAATTCGCATCTCATCGTAGATCGAGATGTCTATCGCTTTAGTTTCAAGACGTAGAACGAACTTTATTTCTCTTCTTGATCAAATATCAGGCTGAAGGCATAGTTCTACATTTGTGATTCCAATTCAACTTCTCCGATGGATTGCGTTTCAACTTATCAATGTTTCTATTCATTATTCAGTGATGATACAAAACCAAAACGGACGAAAAGAACTGTAGAGTGGATTCCATAACAATGTACGCATCCTCGAGGACGACCACCTATACGTTGGCCGCACGTGTTGATTAAAAGAATTAAGGAGTTGTACTCGCAGCTGCGGCTATTTTTCTGATAACGGTATGACACTCGCACCAGCTGCCATGCTCAAATTGGATCACCGCCATGAAAGACTATCGCGAAACAAAGAGACAAATGGAATATGTACTGGGGTCCGCCCGGACCGTCCAAGTAATCCAAGTAGTTAGAAAACCCACTGCGTTGAAAGTAGCCCACTGCTACGCTGTAAGGCTCTTATTAAAAAGCTATAGTTTTTATATCAGTATTTTTATGTCGAGATTATGGCACTTATTGCTAGTAATACTTCTATCCTTCGTCATCATTTTCTCCGAAGAAGCTGTCAACAAAATAAATTGGTGAGAAGCAAGAATCTGCTCTACTTGGAAACTATAAACGTTCTGGTATAATTCCTTCTCTAGTATCAAAGACTGCACTGTCAATTTTGATCTCTTGAAATTGTATTCTACTATTGTGACTGGTCTTGTTAGTGTTGTTTTTTTTTCCAAAAATACACTACTCCTTGTGAAACTTTAGTAACAGTGCAGCTAGAAGCGTAGGTGAAAAGGTTCATCACTGTCAACCACTATTACTTCGTCTCGAAATTGCCGTTTCACTAGACCAAAGTACAATGGCTCTGAGAGACTACAAGATTAATTAGCGCAACAATTTCCTATATAGCTTGTTGATGATGAAGAAAAAAGCTTCGCATTGTCACGGCGTCAGATGATCTATCGAATTTTTTCACACTTAGATGTACTCAGAAAACGAAATTGAAAATCCGAGAGCAGTCCAAGTAATTGCGGTGCAAATGAGTGGCAGTTGCCAGTTGAGTGAACTCAGCCGCAAATTCACAAGAGATTTGTTCTGCCAGTCAAATTTCTAATTTCTAACCATGTCCTATAACATCTTCTTTGTAAGCTCAAAAGAAATTTGCTAAGTAAGACTTATTCGGCCAGTGTTTCGACGCATTTCGTCTTTTTCAAGGTCAGTGATTTTGAGTCGATTATCCATATCGTGTTCGATGTAAATTTTTGTCCCAGCGTCGTTCGAGCAGAATTTCCTCAAATGTAGTATCGCTCGAACGAAGAAACTCACCTATTGATGTCTTTACGTAGAAGTCAGTTCACATACTGGTTATCTTCTGATAACAATATCACGCACTTCTTTTGTGGGCAATCTACTTCAGTTCAGTTGGTGCTCTTATCAGCTAATGCAAAGCATAATAATTTTCTAGAAACTCAAGTCGCCGGCTTTGTAAAGGACGAGCGCTTTGAAACTTTAGTGGAGCAAATCTCATTTACCAGCAATGTGTAAAGCTTGGTCATGAAAAAGCAGCTATTGATACACAATGCCGAGATTAGAACAAATTCGGTTCTCAACGTATACTCGCTCCTTTCTTGAATAGATCCACTGGAAGTTTTTACACATTAAAATACATCTCATTCGTTTGCAGTATTTGCTCTGCCCTTCTCATCTTTCCTTCAATGCTTGTTGTACTCGCGGTAGCAAATAAGGGACAAAAACGGTGATAGACTGCCCAAGATCGACTACCTATCAATTGTGCGCTGACCAACTTTGTTTTTGTTGTATTTCTCAAAATTTCTGACTCATGAAAAAGGCAATGTTACGCAAAAGGCTGTGATAGGTCGACAAGACTATTTTAAAGCATGTGTTGCATTCTGATCCTGAAGACACTGCCATCTGCGCTAATCTCGATTTTGATATAGGACGATTCTCAAATCTGCGCTTTTATATGCTGAAGTGATGCATCATTGAGAAATATCAAATGCGTCACCTTCCATATACTTGATCGTCGACCAATTAGAACAGAAAAATTGTTCAGTAATCCAAATTAGTTGTAGTGCTTAATGGTCTAATTTTCGCAAGGGTCTTTAATCCTACATCGTTATTCCTTTGTAATCCAAAAATTTAGTGAGTATACTTAACTAGCTCGCCATCGCCTGTGCTTACTTCTAAATGATAGATGAGGCTTCAAAAGTCACTCGAAATTACATCTTAGGTGTAGATATTTGCTGAGAATTCCGCATTAATAAATAACCTAATTCAATACATTCCTCTCCAAAAGTTCCACTATGCTGGAATATTTATGCAGTCAATCGACTCATATCATCAATTTTTATCCAAGAGAGAAAGTGGTGGAGATAGCTCGCTCCGATTCACGAGGCCATTGGCTTACTGCTAGGAAAAACTCGAAGTCGCACGACTATTCAGGTGGTGACGTATTCGCAGGTCTATGCCAGCAATACTCCACTTATGGATCCGTAATGTTATTGGACACAATATCTGCTCTCGTCGCTCTGAAGTGTTAAAAGCGAATCGTCCGTTGGTCATTGCGTTCTCTCCATAAACAGGGAACGGTCTTATTCGAATTTCGAAAGTCGACGTACTTGAGTTACCAATTTGTGTTCCGCATTGTAAAACATTATTCGAAAAAAAAAGATGACGCGTTCACATATGATCTTATATTGCACTCAAACAGGATATGACTAATTCATGAACTTTTCTTTTATACCTATTAAAAGAGAACGAGAAAAAGAACACCAATACACAATAGCATAGAATTTATGACAATCCATATTACAGTTAACCTGAAGAGCAACAGTGACATAACATTTCGGATTCGTCTAACATTTCAAGTGATAAAATAGGAAAATACGCGAGATCTTCAACTGAGCTCAAATAGAGAAGAATTCTGTAAGTGGAAAAGCCTTGAAGGAAGAGAAAAATGAATAAAGGAATGGGGAAAAATGTAGACATGGCAGTGCAAAAAAAAAAACGGGATGCCCACAGAGTTTTCCAAATAGAGATTAAACATTTCAATTATCTGAAAAGAAGGCAAAAAAGCACGCACTCAGTGAGAGATCCTGCATAGACGGAAGACGACTTTGGATAGTAATGATGAAGTAAAGCCACACATTGGTTTTCATCAGTCATAGCAACATCATTAAATCGTAACACGGAGGATTTGCTGGCCAGTACGTAGCATTAGTACGAAAACGTCGTTACCTTGCATTTTATGCATTCCATGTGAAACGTAAACGTAGAAAACTCTTAGTAGATAAGGGCGAAAAACACATTGTTTCCCTCAGTCCATAATCCGAAACACTAGATCATCAAATCTGAAGCAGAAAATAAATAGAGACTGTCAGGAAACTCATTACCACATTTTCTTAGTAGCAACGAGCCGTAACATAATTTAGAATTCATTTGGAATGTTCGTCTATATATCGACGCTGACCGCACTCTATTTATCTGTAATGAGCATCGTCCATCAGTTTGAAGTCCTTTGCCCTTTTCTAATATATATGTACGTATATATATATGTATATATTTATATATATATAGATAACGCAAAGAAGAACCACGATAAGCTCATGACCATCACAACAAGTCATAATTTCGTTATGTCTGTAGACAATTCAAGCATTGAATACTAGAAGACACGCTTTCAATGATCATGCCGCGTGCTCTTTTCTCCGATCCCTGTACTGGGTAAAATTTCTAGCTACACAATAGCAGACACCCATCTCGTAAGTGGAAGCGTCAATGCAGAACACACGTTCAGCACAGCAACTTTTCAGCTTCAGTCAAGTACTTACCAGAAGCATGCCGACTAATCCAGTCAGAGCAAAATTCGGCCATAAATGGCGACAGTATACAGATGTTCTCTAGCGATTCAATCCGACTCCGAGTCTCTACGGCGAGATAACCGTTGCTGCCGCTTTTACTTTGTCGCTTCCGGAGTAAGAGGATTCCGAAAAGCAGTATATAATCATTACAAAAACTTCACGTTGATTAACGTATAATGCCCAATAAATCTAGATATCGTAGAAAGATAACGGACGAGGAGGAAGTCCTGCCAAGAACTTCACGCCGCCTCTACGCCCAAGTGGCTTTTGTGTCACAGCAATGACGGTTGGATTTGGTGGTGACGTCGGTGGTGACGATCGGTGGCCCCAGTGTCGGAGTATTTTGTGCCACCTATGGTGCTCATGGTTGTGGGGTTGCCATAAAAGGTGCTTATCTAGCTAAAGTAGAACAGAAATGTTGTTGAAGGCCTACAATTTACAGATTAGCAGAAGAGATCTTTTTACACAAAGGATTTTAGCCGCATAACATTACAATTTAGTTTCTGCACTACTACTAACCGGGAGTTCTACCATAAAATCTGCAGCAGTATCCACCTGCTCCTTGAATATAAAGTAGTGCGGGATACCTTGACAAAGACTGAAATTAAATATCGAAAATTCGATCCTAGCTTGTCATGGTGTACACTGTGCAAACGACTCATGATACTTTCGATAGATTCCACTAGAGAGAAACCCTCTTCTATCACAAATAAAACAGCAAAAAATGGTCATTGGAATGAATATGTTAACATCCAATCATTCAGCGATCATTTGTGTGCTTCCCGTTAAAAGAAACGTAGTGATAATGAGAGGAATATATTGATATTAGTGTTTTTGCAAGGAATAGGGCATTCCTAATTACAGAACTCATATACGACTTTATCGCACTCAGATAAATGAGGAATAGCGAGTGCATCAAAAACACAATAGTGTGTGAAATCTCCAAACGATGAGCATGCCCCATGGAAAGCAGGTCCACGAAAATCCAGCATTACTTTATACTGCCGGCATACTCTGAACGGTCGATGGCGTCGGCGATGGTGAGCAGAATGGTGAAACAACTGTTTTCGGACCAAACTGGCTACCTCTTATTTCAGACATGGATGAAGCGACGGTGTTGGAGGACGAGGAGAATACCATAAATTAAAAAGGTTCTAAAAGGATCGATTCTCTGTATCCACCTCAGCAGTTAAAATGTATATCATTCGTACCCTGATACACCGAAGTGAGACGAGAGCAAAGCTGATTCAGAGCTCAAACTGCTCCGATCGGGCTGAGAGGTGCCACATCAATGTGATTTGAAAAAAAGGCACATCTATCACTTAAGACAATTTGAGGATGTTTGAAGAAAACTTGTAAAAATACGTTGTTATGAAAACTCCAAACACTGCACTTAGAGATTCGACTTGGTAAGTTACTAGTCAAATTATTTCTGAAAATTCTCAATATCTCCTTGTTCGCACTTTGGTAATTGACGCTCAGACTCACTCAGTCTTAAGAAAATTAGCTAATTCATGATAGTACACAAGCGATTGCCAAGAGTTTTCCAACAATTGACAAATATGATTCACAAACGAATTTTTCGCAAATATATTATCATTACAAATCACAAGGCAATCACTGCATCTTCGGCATATTGATGTGTTAACAAGACTAAGGCCGAAACTTTGCGTCAAAGTAAGGTATATGTCGAGCTATATGGGCAAAATAAAACTGAACTAAGGTTTCACGACAAACAAGGAAATCTAAGAGTTTTGGTAAGTCGTTTAATGTTATTTTAAGTTTTATCTATGAGTATTCTTAAACACACATTGGCTTTTTTTGACGAACCGAACATCTGTGAGGAAAACAGCGGGTGTGACGACGGTTTTGATACTTGAGTTTGAAGCTACTGGCTTTAGCGGAACAAAGTATGTCATATGATTTAGAAGTGTTACCTGTTTAAGAGGGGCACACAGCTTTGACGCGTTTCTTTCGAGCACTATTTTCTCGTCATCTCTCCACTGAGATGAGTGGGCGAAAGATGCGCAGTGAGGTGTCTCACCACCTATGAAAAAATGTTCTAAATTGAAAAATCAAAGAAATTTTACGAGCTAAAGCACATGTTATGAAGTTGCTTATGTTGCTTTAGCTTGTCGAAAAAGAAGGTTTACCATTGCATTTAACAGAAGCAAAGAAACGAATGTCTCTATATGCTCCAATACACACATCTAGGCGGGAACTTACTTCATTGCGACCATGACGTGGACGATCATTCTCATACTACTAATTCAAACAATAAGTTACACAACTTAAGAATGGCGTACGTGTATTGTTATAAGAAGTCTACATTGTGAGAATTTGAGAAATGAGAGTATTAAACTCTCATGGATAAGGAGGAAGAACACATAGCGTCGTCTAGAATGTAATACAGAACGGCGGATCCGAAAATGCAGAACAGAAAAACGAGAATATGTGCAAACTTATTACCATTTTTCTTGGTTGTATCAAAGTGCAACACATTTCTGACTTCAATCGTAGTGATCGCTTATTTATCGACAGCCGACCAAATCTGTCTATCTGTAATAACCATAGATCATCAATTTGGAGTCCATTGTTTATTTTCAACCTACACTTAACTGAAACGAGAATCACGATAAGCTCATGATCAGCACAAGAACTCACCATTTCGCTATATCTGTAGACAGTTTAAGCATTAAAAATTTGAAAATATGCATTCGGTAATCATCGCTTCACGAATGTGTTCTCCGATAAGCACTATTTTAACAGGTAGCATTCCAAACAATACAATAATAGGCCACCATATCGCACATAGAAGCGCCAATGTGGTACACGCCCAACAAAATAAAGCTCCAGCTCTTAGTATGATTCAGAAGTTTGCCGGATACCCAGTTGAGACAGAAATTCGGCCATAAACGGCCACAATATACAGATGTTTTCAAGCGACTCAATCCGACTCCGAGTCTCTATGACGCGATGATCGCCGCTGCCGCTTTCGTCTTGCCGACTCAGGAGTTTGAGGATTCTAAAAATCAGTATATAATCATCACAAAAATTCACGTCGAATTACGTATAACGCCCAATGCAATTAGATATTGTAGAAAGATACCGGACAAGAAGGAAGTCCTGCCATAAACTTCGTGCCACCTATACGCTCAAGTGGCTTTTGTGCCACAGCAGTGCCCGTTTGATGTGGTGGTGACGTTGGTGGCCCCAGTCTCGGAGTATTTTGTGTCTCGTGTGGTGCCCATGGTTGTGGGGCTGCCATAAACGGCACCTGTCCTACTCCAGCGCGATAGAAATGTTGTTGGAGGCCTACAATTCATAGATCAGCAGAAAAGGTCTCGATACAAAGAAATTAGGCCGCATAGCACTACGATCTTGATTGTGCACTGCTACTAACCGTGTGTTGCAATGTGAGATCCGTAGTACTGCTCTCCTACTGTTTGCATGTAAGGTACTGCAGGATTACCCTGATGAAAACCTTCAAGAAAATGCGGAAAAATCGATCCTAGCTAGTGCCTAGTGTTGAACGACAAATTCACTCTTTATGCTTCCAATTATTTGCTTTAGGACAGGACCCTTTTCCGACATAGATAAAAGAGCAGAACATGATTGCTGGGACGAATTTGCTAAGCATCATTCATCCAACGGCCATTTGCTTGCCATGTATGAAGAGTAACAAGGAATATAATGATGACTAGGTAATGTAACGATAGTAGCAGTCTTGCAAAGAATGGGACATTCCTGACTGTGCAACTCATGTACGACACGTACTGCACTGGGATAGATAAGAAATTCCGAGCTCATCAAAAGCACAGTAAGGTGATAATCTTCAAAAGCATGAGCATACCATATGGGAGATTGTTCCACGGAAACTTGGCATAACTGGTTGATGGCTGCATATTCGGATCGGTCGCTGGTCCTGACGATGGTGAGCAGGATGGTGGGACTGCTGTGTTTGGACTAAATTGGATACTTCTCATTTCAGCATATGGATGTAGTGATGGTGTTGGAGGACGTGAAGGATATCTTAAATTGGAAAGGTTATAAAGCATAGCTATGCTATATTCACATCACCGGCTGAAGGTGTAACAACCAAACCTTGATACACCAAAGTTAGATGAGAGCGAAGTCGAATCACAGGTCGAACTGCTAGGGCCAGGCTGAAGTGTAACACATTGATGTGATTTCAAAACGAAGCACATTGGCCACTTGAGACCAACTTGAGAACATTCGAAGAAAACTTATAAAAATCTATTGTTTCCATAAGTCCACACATGCACTTAGAAAATCAACTTTGGTAAGTTGCCAGTCAAAATCATTTTCAAAAACCTCAGCACTTGCCTGTTCGCATTTGCATCGCACTAAATATTGGATATTGAGGCTCAGACTCCTTTAACTCAATCAGCAAGTTCATGACAGAACATAAACGATTATCAGGTATTTGCCGAGAATTTGGAAATAAGATTGACACACGAATTTTGCTCAAACATATTATCATTACAAATCACATAGGAATTCACCGCGTTCTTGGGGTACCGATGAATTAACGCGATTGAGGTTGAAAGCTCGCATCAAAGTAATGTATATGTAAGCTACGTGGGAGAAATAAAGCTAAACAAAGGCTCCACGGCAAACCATGAAATCAAGGAGTTTTGCTAAGTCGTTCAATGTTACTTCGGGTTTAGGGTAGCAGATTTCTATACTAGTTTTGGACGAAAAAGGCTGAAAAGCTACTTCTAAGAGGATCAGTAGACGTGACGACGGTTTTAAAATTTCAGTCCAAAACTATTGGCTTTGGTGAAAGAAACTATTATATAATCTAAAAGTGTTACCCATTTACGAGTGTTATGCTGCTGAGCTCCGCTTCCTTCAAGCACTATATTCTCGTAATCTCTCCACCGGGATGACTGAGCAGGAGATGCGCAGTGAGATGTCTTCAAACCTATAAAGGAAGTGTTTTGATGAAATTCCATAAATTTCACAAACCAAGCACAGTGAAATCAACGAATACCCAACAACTCGTTATTTCACTCACCTTCCTGATGTCTCCTTTCTGTCTCTTCAAAAACATTTCTTTTGGCAAGAGAGATTGCTGGTCTACTGGTATGTATTTCCGCCTTGCTCTAGCATAAAGTGGCCTGTAAATATGTGCTTTGTTTTCCGAATGTCCTTGAAATAAACCAAGCGGCCACTACGATGGCGTCTTATGAGAATTCGAAGTCACATTCGTCAGCAGTAACGAGTGGCAGAGAGGAGTGAGGCAGGCAGTGATCCCAAGCTGTAGGTTACAGTCGCAAAGGTGGAGGTGGAACCAGTCTCACACTGGCGGTGAGAGTGGCAGAGAAGGTGGGGCAGACAGTCCACCTCTGCCGCTTAGACAAGCAAATTTCGGTCAGTGGAAGTCAACGAGTTAACGCAATTCAAAACCTATCGAAACTTAGTCAGGTCATGATTCTATCTAGTCAGACACTAAACTGCCAACTATATCTCAACTGCATAAGCCACGATCTCGTATAGTTTATGAGATTTTGGAACAGCGTGAAAGACCATTATCGATGTGACAAATGCATTAGTAGTTCACGTGATGTCTTTATAGACTGGTTTGCGTTTGGACAACTTAGTGGAAGGCTGTAAAAGCGGTGAGTGTTTCAAAATATTTTTACTTTATGAGATTCTATTTTGGAATTAGTGATTTTTTCAGTGAAATAATCAAAGTGATTTGTTGATTAGTGGAGGATCTTCCAACTTTGATCAAGGCGAAATCGCCAAAATGCCAGTTTTCAGAGCGATGCATTACAACGACCTCGTGTTTGGCTAAAAAAAAGGGAAATAGTGCACTTCTGGCACTTGGTAAATTCAAACCATTTCTTCAAGAGCCGTTTCTTTCAAAATGACCGCACAGTAAATCTGAACTTACTCATTCAATTCTTCATCATCGCCTGAAATGACAATCCGCGGCGTGCCATCATTATATGTGGGCGGTGACCGCATGAATTCTGTGTTCCAGTCTGAATCGACCTATCCAATATGCCAAAAAAAAGACAACAAATCTCATAACTGCTTTTGTAGTTTAAACAAAGGATATCTCTGTACTGCGAACACTAAAAGACATTTGGATATCTTGGTCCCCGCAACTAATTATAGAAGGGTAGGGTGTGGTGCTGTAGTTTACGGTTCTCTGAAATAAAGTGATGTCGATGGCTCGATCACACGCACTCGGATCACAAATCCTCTCATCACGTTAAGGTCGGAAGAGTGGTATTAGATATCTAGCTGCACCGAGTTGATATATCGGTAGGCAACCATAATTCAGTCTATAGGCTAGATATCCATCCAAAAAACTCTAACAGTTTTTAATGAAGTCGAATACGCGGAGTAATCTTCAGGAACTAATCAGCTAGAACGCACTACTCTGCATTATGCCTGAGAGCAGTTAAAGCACAACAACTTATGAACGAATACTATGTGGAAGGAAAATTATCACATCCCGCTACATTATTTTAGTCAACAATAAAGGCAGAACGTCTAAGCAACTTGAGCAACACAAACGCCATAGCGGACCTTTGAGATGACTTTAGATGTCAGTTTTCCTATTACTCGCCCACTCACCGTCTGCTTCGCTCTCTAGTGCTGGTAACATAACACTTTTGCCAACGTGTTTGACTTTTTCCGCTACGAGTACAGGGATTGCGTGCTGCTCCACGAAGGCGAAGAAGCCCATATCACGTTGAGCAGTTTCTTGTGACCACTCCTGTCTAATCGCGATGCACTTCTAAAAGTGCCCTTTTTGGAAACCTCAGATTCAGTGCAAAGTGATAAACGTACGCTTTTTCTTCCATCTTTTCTGCAACGGCACGTTGTTGTCAAGCCCAAATGGTAAAAATATTGATTGCATCTCGTGCAGTGGTAATTCAGATTATCTTTCAGGCTGCTGAAATGTGTAGATTGTAATTCAGACGCTGCATGATTAAGTTTTTCTGCCAGAAATCATGGATTAGGGTCCAACACAAGTGATGCGGAAATTTGAGCACGCTAAGATAATGACATAAAAAACATCCCACGGCAAATCACACCACAGCTACGGTACATTTTCTATAAAGTGGATCTGAAACAGAGTAATCAAAACAATACTAGACTCAATGTTTTTAGAAAGTCGGCTAAGAATAAGCTCATTGACGGAGCCACCATTATTTTGATATCAGAGCTGTGCCGATGTGGTAACTATCTTTCTTACGTGGAGGCTTTCATTGAGTATGGTATCGGCTTACGGCAACTTAGAAGGTCATTTCGAGGATTAGCAGAAGAAGATCTTGCCAGGGAAGAAAACTATTAACTAAGTCAGAATAAATCTCTATTGAGCACTACAAGATTTCGTGCGAACGTAGACTTTAAGCCAATAATTGGCTTCACAGTAAAGTTTCCCACATCCACGTTCTGAGCTGAAAATGAGAGAAGTGCGCAGTAATTCCGCTCTAACATAAGCGATCAGGAGATTGATAGATGAATCGCAGCAATCTCAAGCCAGACCTAGCGAAGAAGGCCAGATGTGATGGGTTCTCAAATAATTCTTTCCGCACTATTATTTTATTTAGCTTTTTTTATTCAAATTGGATTATTACCAAAGGCTGTAGTATGTTTGAGAGTGCTGTAATAACACAGGGAGACGATCGTAGCATCAACTCTGCATCTATATTGCCACTACAGCAACGTGCTCAATGGACATGCATGGTTGCAAGATATGCTTTCGCTTCTCAAGATTGGCGTGTTATTCTGAGACCTAGTCACCAGCAAGCACACAATCAAGGCCAACGTCTACGGTGAACAACGCCGGATGTTTGCTGTAGCAGTATGAGAGAAGCGTCCGCTACGACTTCGTGACGTTCTCCACCAAGATAACTCTCGATCTCACACTGCGAAATCGAGGCGTCGCATTTTGGCTGAACTGAGCTGGACCACTTTGGCACATCCACTATATAGCCTTGATAATGCTCTAGTGGATTATCAAATCTTTCGCGCTTTGAAGCAGTATCCGAGGTTGAAAAAAACCTACCCCGAAAATGGTTGCGTTTCAATTATTGAAATTACAATTATACTTTTGAGTGGTTTATAGTAACTATATAAAAGCTGAATTGACGTAGATGCGGAAGTGCGAGGAACAAGCTATGAGACAATCCCATGATTCATTTCCTTGCGCCATTTCTCATTGTATCACACTTTCGCTGAATTGTTTAGAATTATTACACTTTCTATTCGTTAAATTCTATTTCGCACTTTGATTACAATGGCAAGTGAAAGCTCCAAAAAGCGATTCACTAAGTAACATTTTTTCCTAAATAGAAAGTTGCGAGAGGATGGTATTTCGCGAACTCGCCGCTCTGTGAGCCTGACAATGTACTATAGCAATCATATTCAACTATACTTATAATTCCCATATTTGATAATAATAAGGTAAAAAATCACTTCAGAAATCCACGTGATGTACAAAATTCGCTGATAAGCAGCTTATATAGGAGATGCCGCCGCTGCACTGTTCACACAACATGAAAGTCGAACCGCAACTTATATCTTAGACGGCAACAAATTTATGAACAGATCTTATTTGTTGGATAGAAACGTCTTCATAGAACTGTCAGTAAGCATTCGAGATCATGAATTTCTGGCTAAAGCGTAGCCAGTTTTATTGGACACCATTTTATGTCGCTGTGAAATCCGAAATGATATTATATTTCACACAAAAACTTGCTTTTTTTCTCGTCTATATTTCGCTGTACAAAACTCCTTCCACAGACTGCTAGTACTCATTCGGCAGCACAAGCTTCCAAAAACTCAATGCTTGCTTTTTTGAAAAGCTCTTTCGATAGCGCTGCGGGAGGATAAAAAGATTTGTGCTCTAAGCCTTGCCGGATAGAGCGCTGTCTTTACACTGTGATCATTTAATGTCGTGAGTTTCAATGATTCCAACGTTGAGCTTATTTTGTGGAAATACCATTTAGTAGAGAAAATCGATCGAGCTTCAAATTTTCGACGACCTTACTTATTGGCTAAATCACGGAGAGGAAGGCGAGGCAAAGACGAAGCGATCGATCGCGTTTGAAATATTGTTACTCAATCGGGCATCTTTTTTCCGCATAGACAGAATCTTCAGACAAAAACGTATGATCCTATTACTACGGAGAATTCTCCACAATCTGTTGAGCTTCTCGTGCCTACGGTGAATTACAGGAGTGATAAGAATGAAGGAGAAGGGAAAGTGTAAAAGATTTTATTCTGGATCTTACTGCGCTATAAGAGAGTCTTTTAAGAAACCGGCGACGTGAAAATGTAGCGAGAGATTTAAGCTTTGATTATTAACACTTCTATGAAACGTTTCTGTGCAGCGAATGAGATCGGTTTATGAGTTTCCCGCCGCCTTACATACAAGCTCTAGTGAACTTTACTCAAACCAGAAAACCAATCCCAGAAAGGTATGTCATATCACATGTTATGTTAGATATTCTCCTTCTATTCAATACTAAAATTTTGTTGTTGATTGGAAAAGCCTCAAATGTTTCCGCGCCAATGCAATTGAATTGTACACGAAAATTTTCATTACCACCACATATTCGTCAATGCTACGTCTTTTTGATTTACTTGCATTCAAAGTACTAGTTCTACAAAATTTTAGTTTCCATCTAATAGTTAAAAGGCAACAATTCTATCACTCACGATACTTATTTAGTGTAATATAAATAGTGATTTCGAAGCTATTTTCTTATTCGTGTTTGCCTTACTACAGTTCGCTATAGGATCTATTCTTCCTTTCCATCCTAAAATCGGTGGCTGATGTTTCTTAGCCATATATGATGGTTAATCTTGTTCTCTTTTGGTGAAATACCTGTTGTTTGGTTCATGTTTCAGAAAGTTCTTCTTTCATATGTAAGAGAAGAGCAGAACGGTAGTGCACTAAAAGTTAAGCTTACCTTTTAACACAATTTCTTGATTTAGTCACTTTCAGAAAGTTGTATTTGAATGAACATAAATTGATTCTCTTTACGTTTTCCTCCTTCCAAATATATATACTGACTAATCATTCAACAGTTCAAAACATTTGCCCATCTCTTCCTGTGTAGAGCACATCACAAAACAATTACAATGTAAAATTATGAGAGCTCTTTCATTTTTACTGTTTTCTAGCAGCGTTATAATGTTGATAATTACAAATCGTAGAATATTGATGGGATGCGAAATATTTGCCCAGACCCGCGTTTCACCTACACTGGAGGCGCGTGCTACCACTGTTCAGTGCTAATACGAGCTTACAAAACCAAACCTCATAAAGGCTGGTAGCCGACACCAACAGTGGTTCATTTCGTAGAAAGAGTGGCAGCAGAACGATGACTGGTGGCGCACTAATAGCATGGCCCCTGGTAAAGGTGAAATGAGGCCAAACTCATTCTTGACGTTGACTGCTTGCAAAACCAATCATTTGGGTGTCGACAGCAGAGTAATGAATGACAACTCAGTAGGCTTTCACCATGCGTATGGAAGGAGAGGCAGGACATCTAAGAACTGAACAGCGCCTATATTTCCTCAAAAAAGTCATAAGCTATCGAGTCATTGAGCCAAATATCTTTAATTTCTCCTCAATCCATGAATGGTCCATGAATGGATCGCATAATGGCATCAGACGAAACGTTTGTGCAGGCGGCCATAACATCGAATGACTCCATCGTATAAATGTGGTTTGTTTGCACATGATTTAATAGCAGAGAAATCTTGGCCTTAGTACAGTGGGTCAGTACATCATTTAAGGATTGCGAAAATGAGGATTAGAAATTATGCTAATCCATATATCGGCCTGCCTGAATCATTGAGCACAAATTTGATTGCTACCGTACCGACCTGGTGATGAACAGCATGATTATTTCGTGTATTGTTTCGACGGCTGCATAAGATCTTTGCCTTTTTCACGAATGGCGTTTGACGCACATTGGGCAAATCTCGTTGCAATACCAGGGTGACCCAAAAGAAGTGTGCTGCGTAGGAGCGTTTGTTAACTGAATACAGAAGTGCTGGGAGGAGGTCGAACCACACTGGATTCCACTGAATTCCTAACGCTCTGCGTCACTGACCACTCGGTCGCACACTTCCTCCTAGCTTCCATGCACTTGCGAATGTAAAGAACAATAGCACAATTTCAAATTGAATTGGAGGTAAATCATAAAAAAATGATAAGGCGAAGTAGAAAGCAATGGAATACCCTCTGATCTCGGCATAATGCAAGGCAAGATGCTCCTTCAGACTGCTCATCGAAAATGTTGCTTCTGAGCAACGACACTCATCCACACCACATCGGTAGCGGAGCTTTTTGCCCTGTGGTATCAAAACCTGCAACGAACTGGATGCCGATGGCTTTGCTGCGATGCAAAATAAGCAACCAACCTTCTCCATTCTTGACAGAGTACAAGATGATCTCATCGCAAGAATTCGCTCCAGCTGTAATATATCTTATCTTTGGCCATTATTCAACAGATAACCCAAATCGCGTAGTTTTATCATACCTCCGACTTGACAACTACCAAAATAGACAGCAGCGATAACACAAAGCATGAAGAAAACGTAAAGACGTACAGTTAGTATTTGAAGAGCTAATAATAAATATCATGAAAAAATCAAAGTATTCGATTGGCAGAAGATGATGTAAAGAAGAGACCTTGTGGCACTTAGAATGTGTGAATACTTGAAGTGCAAATTTTCGTTTCACTCAGGAGAACACAAATGAATTTACAATTTTGTAAAGGAAATGACCTCACGAAGAGATCAAGAGCAGTTGGCTTCCATTTGATGAAGTCGATAATAAAACATTCTAGAGAAGAAATTTAGTAATAGATAGAAGAAATCAGCAATCTAGTTTGAAAAACAGTTCTAATAGAATGATGATCATCGCTTCCATCTTTTTTTCTTCTACACTTTTGATTGACACATCTGATAACTAGATGGTAAAAAGTAGAAAATCCTGGACTCTAGAAATCAGTCCCGAAGAAAATCTTGAGTAGAGCAAGTATTGAGGCTTCTGCCAAAGTAACATAATTTTGTGAAAAATGCCTATAACAGAAGCATATAGTGCATATGGCATAATAGCATACACACCCAAAGGGTACCAAACGATACCAAAATCGCGTTTTGGTAATTTCTCAAAAGCTCAAATCAAGTTAACTTGAATGGTGTATTTTATTTCTCAAATGGCTCGCTTCTGGCACTGGAACAGTAGAAATGAAATCTTGTTTCATTCTCAAGCATTTCTCGCCAGACAGAATTTTTTTATAATCAGATTCTAATCCTTAGACAGAGCGAATCTAGCAATTTCATAACTTATTCAATTTTGAAAAGGACTTTTAGAACGCTGTAATAGAAAAGCAGATTTTGTTTCACACACTCGTGTCACTCCTGTTTCCCGCACTTCTTTAGAAACAAGGAATATCCTCAAATTTTTCGAACTGTTTTAAAATTTTTCGATAGCTCAAATCTAGACGATTTCAACACTGTCATTGCGCTTTAGAGAAATTATTTAAGTTCACTGTTACGGACAAAATAAAATTATGTTACATACTCGCGGCGTTTCTGTGCATCTTTCGCTATGGAGAACCTTTGCCTTGTACTTGAAGTAATTATTCAATAGTCTAAATTCTGCCGATTCCAGTGATGTATTGTTTCTGCAAATGGACTTCTTGGTAAGGTGTAGAAGGCAAAGGGAAAATTAAGTGCAGCCACTGCAACAATGACACCGACCAGCACGCAATGTTGGCATGTGTATGGGATTTCCCAACATTGGCACTAGGTCAACGAGCAGTCTCAACATTCGCCACATTGAGCAAACCATTGCACCATTGCAGCCTTCTGCTTTGCACCGAGTTCACTTAATCATGAGCATTTTCGCTTCGCCAACCACCGAAAAAGAAGTTGTTGTGTTCCTACAAAAAAATATGATGTATTCATTTCAAAGGTCTGCACAAAAAAGGGCATCTGTCCACAAACTATTGGTCATGTCACAATCACAGCTGTCGCAACAGGATCAATGATAGAGTCGAAACTGTTCTAAGATTACTCGTCTTCCTTTCGTCACTGATTCTTGTTTCTTCCACACTTGAACTAAAGAGTCAACGTCGATTAAATAGTGTAAGAAAAATTTCGGCATAAACCACAACACAATTGTGGACTAGAATAACTATTTTTTCGAATCACTCTTGGATGCCATCAAAGTTTTCTGGCCTCTTGAAAGTGATCTTTATTGTAGTGTGAGGTCAATCAGTGAAACGCAATAAATTATCTTCAACAATTTTTCTTTCAAAAAAGCTAATGAACGAGTAGAGAAAATTTTGAAGTATCAAAGATAATCTCAATAGTCATAAGAAAAATCCGGATGTGATTTGTGTGGTCATGGAGTGCTAAACCCAGTTTTCTTTAAACTGTTGCAGGGCTTTAAGAAATACTTTCCAAAAACCAGTGTAGCTTTGAAATCGTTGTGATTTTATCTAAAAATTGATACCTGATTTTGTCCAGCGAGAAACACCCGAATGTGAGACAAAACTTCATTTCGACCGTTGCAGCGCCAAAACAAGCCATTTGAGAAATTGATGCATTATTAAAGTTTGCTTGATTTGATCTATCGAATGACCACTAGAACGTTTTATCAAAGCAGTAAATACGTTTTTTACCGAAAGCTTCAAACAGGGTGGAGTTAGCAAACATATACCCCAATGTCTTAACCATTCTGGGACGGCGGTAGAGATCTTAGATAACGGAAGGCCTATATAGTCATGAAAAGACAACATACTGATGCGGTGTAATGATCGGGTAGCGAACGCTCCTGTTTAGATGCTGCTGTACTCGGTGTTGATGTGCGTAATACAGTGCCTGTTACGAGGAGTAATTATATTTATCGTGTGAGAAAATAACCTAAAATGAACAATAATTACATGGTAATACATGAGATATACAAATAACGCTTGAACGGCACATTACGAGAAAAAGTAATCGATCGATGAACTGCCGTAGTTCGATCGATCATGACTGAAAATTCACAAGACGGACGTGTATGGCACGTCATTAACACAGGAAGATGAGTAATGAGTCAACAGAAGAAGTCACAAGAAGTACTGCTACTAGACTGAGTGTTTGAGAGCATCGACGAGGAGACGCGTGCCTGGGGAGCAACCATGGTCGCCTCGGAAGACGAGACCCCGGATGGTTTGCAGGGCTGATGAGTCGTGCATATTATAGAAGTCGAGACCGTGCCAGCATAGTATGGGCAAGACCGATATCAAGAGTCTGATACCTGTGCTCAGGGGGTGAGTCGCATAAGATCCTCGCTATACTGATCGATAATCACAAAACAAAGTGGTAAGCAAGCCTACGTTCTATGGCATGTGTGTCTGAGTAGCCAGCAAGCCATGATCTGTACTCAGGGACTACACTAGGTCACAGAAAACGTCAAATCACTAACAAATGAAACAATATGGAAAGAAGACACGACGAGGAAACGAGAGAGACAACCGACTAACGTCACAGACCGGCCTAAAATGCTCGACCGCCGCCAGCCGCCGGCCAGCCGCCTCGCATCTAACATATCGTATCCGCAACTTCCGCGTGGGACCCCATCGTCGCGCTCGCTCACCGCTCATTAATTTTACCTCAACAGTCTATTGCGCTATGATGTCCTTCATTTGAGTAAAGTAAGAAAGAAGATAACAACGAAAGCGCTGGAGCTGCAATATGTGGAGACTTTTATGAAAATCTCAAAAAATCACATGAAATCATAATTTTATCGACATTCAGTCAATAGCAGTAAGTTATACAAGAAATGTCGCGACGTACACCTTTCGGTTTTGTTTTTCCTGTACATTCGATCCTATGTTTAACCTCAAAATTGGTACCAGACAGGTCTCAGATTTGTCTGGGAGGATAAGCAGCACTCACTCGGTTCAGCGAGGGGCCTCCGCGAGTCATTGTAAAGGCCAGATATGCATTCAATCCCCTCAAACGAAGTTAAAAATTTAAGTCGAATGCATGGCGCATTCTTCAGGGATTGATCAACGCCGAGAGCTCTATCCTTTATCCTTTATGTCTAACGCCGCTTTACTTTATCACTGTATTTGACCTTTACAATTATTTTCTCTTTATTTCCGATTGCGCCAGTTGGCTGAGTTGATCAATCAATTGCGAAAACTCTGGAAAGAAGGGCGCTCTAGAGGTGACTATCTGGCGCCATACCTGAGCTCTTTAATGACGACATTTCAAATCGCAAGCGGTGGAGCACGGCATTCCTTATTTGATAAGGATTTCTTTCTTTATTTATAAAAACTTTCTTCAGTTTTTTTTGAGGATCCATGGTCTCCTATGCACTTTTTCATGTTCATTGTGCGCTTAAAACACTAGTGTGTAGGAAAAGCGCTCGTTCATAAACAGTCATACTATTGCTGGCATTCACACAGTTGCTACAATTTCTATAAAGGATGACCCTCAATATGTTTTCCATTCTCATTCCTTGCTTGTAATCCAAAGTTTTCAACCGTTTATTCTCTCTGTTGGCCTTCCTCAACCTGACATTGAAGTCTCTGACAACGAATTAGTAGTGAGAATTATCATTGAGAATACCTTCTTTCAGTTGATAATAGCACGCATTAGTTCACGTTCATCAGCTGAATCGGTCGGTGAATAACAGCTTATGATAAAGATTTTCCTACTGCGCACGTACTTGAAGTCAAAGGATGGCTTGAGAGTTGTACGAATCGACAAGATGGCTGATGGACGGGTGAACGACGAAGCCTACCTCATCAACAATTTCATGGCGGAACCTTTTCTTCGCGAATCACGAGCGCCCCGTTGTTCAGTTGACCTATGCCGATCTTCCTCCATTGCGTTTTTTGTACGACAGTGACGTGGAATTTTGCGCGGCCTTTGCTTTGAGAGATGCGTGAACGTCGAAGATAGTGGAGAGTATTCTAGCAGTACACGTGCAGAGTGAGAAACAATCTCCATGACGTTCGTTGACATGTTCAACAAATCCGGCTCCTGTGATAATCTGCGTATTGCGTGATTTTGTGGCCAGTCACCAATTGTCCATCACCTGATACCACAAAGGAGCAGTTTGATCCTCCTTGGATCATGACTTGACCTTCTACGGACGACTTCAGGTTTCCACGATGTTGATTCCAAAAATTTTTTGGCGAAAAATCTTTTGTGGGACTTCTCACTTGCTGATTTCGTATGATGTTAAAGCCAAAACCATAGAGCGAGATTAGAGCTGAAAAAGTTTCCCGCCGCGCAAGGATGATGTACATCAAAAACTCCACAGTATTCTATCAACTAATTAGTATGATTTTCCTAGAGATCCAATGTACATCGACTGATTTTTGCCAGCTTAGCATACTATGAATTATCGTTGTACCTCTATGTGACGTTTTCTATACTGGCACACTCCTTATAAGTGTGGAAGTGATTCCTAGTGTTAGTTAAATTTTTGCTCGCCTTTCTCAAAGAAATTTCAAGTGGAAGTCTCGAGTTCTTCCTTACCTTGGTACAGTTAGCTGGCTGATGAACCCCTACCGGCTTAAGGAATTGTGACAGCGACACTAGCAAAGCAGTTAAGGAATTAGGCGTCACTCTTCTTCCGTGTTTTTCCTTTAGGATTTTCAGAGACTGCTTGTTCTCCTGGAATTTTTTTGGATTGAAATTTGAAGTGTAGGACTTTCCTATTTTTCATTTAGTGTCACATCTGTCAATTAGAAATGTAGGGAAAAAGGCGAAACGACGAACAACGTTCCATTAGAATCGTTTTTATTATTCGATCGCTAATTTCTTCTGTCTCTTACTGAACTTCTTTGCCAGAGTGCTTTCTTGTTGACTTCATTCAATGGAAGCCAACTGCTCTCAGTCTCTTTATGAGGTCATTCATTTTTTAAAGACCATGGATTTAGTTCATTTGTGTTCTCCTGAGTCAAATGAATATATAGCGCGTTAAGTATTCACATATCCTTAGTGCCATGAAGTTTTTCTAACATTATCTTCTACAATCGTATACTTTGATTTTTTTCATGGTAATTTTTACTAGCTCTTCAAATACTAACTTGATGTCTTTATGTTCCTTTCTGTTTCGTAGATCAAACCTCTATGTTTTCATCGTAGTAAAGTCGGTGATGTGTTGTTAGTACGTGGTTTGGGTTTTGATTGAATAGCACTTGAAGATAAGATATATTTTAGATCGAATAAAGCTTATCGCGTTAACGAAACATTCTTGACGTTGTCGAAGATGGAGGTTGGTTGTGTTTTGCACCACAGCAAAGCCATTCATCATTCATTTCATTGCAGGTATTGATACCACAAGGCAAGGAGCTTCGTTATCGTTGTGCTGTGGCTGGCTGCAGGTGGCCAGAAAAAGCCTTATCTATGTGCACTATGGTGGAGCACCTGGCCTATCATTATGCGAAGATCAGAGGGTATGCCATCGATTTTTACTACATCTTATCATTCTTCTGTGATTCATCACCAGTTCAACTTGGAAATGTGCTGCTGTTCTTTACATTCACAAGTGTATGGAATCTAGCAGAAAGCATTGACCGAGTGGCTAGTGACGCACAGCGTCAAAGAATCCAGTGTTGGTTCGACCTCCTCCCCAACACTTCTGCAGCCAGTTAACAAATGCTACTGCGGAACACCCTCGTTTAAGTCCATTGGGATAGCAACAAGATTTGCCCAATGTGCGTTCTCCGTCGTCCGTGAAGAAGACGAAGTTTCCATGCTGCAGTTGAGACAATATGCGGGAGGTGTGCCCTGTGACTCACCGTGGCAGAGCGGAAGCAATCAAATTACTGCTCAGTAATTTAGGCAGTCAATGTGTAGGGTAGCATGGTTTCTGAGCGTGATTTTCCCAATCGTTGAAGAATGTGCTCGCCCACTTCACAGGCGTCAACATTTTCCTGGTAATTGATTGTGCGCAACTGAACCGCATTTATGCAATGGAGTCATCGATGTTATTGCCGTCTACACAGTATTTTCGACCGACACCATCATGCCATCCATTCGACGAAAAAATTATTCAGTAGCCCAATCGCATATGACTCTCTTCGGCAAGTTTAAGTCGAGAACGCTACGTTTTATCTATGAATTTCCTGATCGCTAATGTTAGTGAGGAATTATAGCTCACTTATTCAATTTCCAACTCCGAACGTGGATATATTGATACTTTACTGTGAAACTCGTTATGACTTCAAATGTTCGTTCTCGCGGAATGTTGTGAGGTTCAACGGAAGATAAACAAAATTTGAACCATTTTTGTGCATTTGTGTCACTTGTCTTGAGAGATCGTACTTTGAAAGTGCATCTAAACTGAGCGCCTCTAGCGGAGGTCTATGTTAAGGAGAATGTAGTATGTTGCTGGAATAAGTGTCTGAAGAATGGGTGTTCATCATTGCGGAAATTATTGTACTTCTATCAGCACCATATTCAAAAAAAGTATTTGCTCTTTCCAGGCATTTGAGCAGTCATTCTACCGCGTTAACCTTGGAAATTTGGAATAGGGCATTTCATTTTTTTTGAAAGGTCTTTATATTCAGCTGAAGTAGTTAAAGGAAAATGTTATTTCACACTCAAGCAGCATTTTCTGATTAGCAAACTTGTTTCTCAAAGAATTCGGTAGTTTTTTAAAAGCGCAAATTTCGAGAAATTTAATAGTGCTACTGACTCTTAAAAAAAAAGACTTGTTGCGCTGTGACACTGAAATTAGGATGCATTTCACATGCGGCTCGTATGCCTACCGGTATGTGAGTTTTGCAACATTCGCATCGGCGCCATCCTTAAATAACCAGTCAATAGCTCAAGGCTCGAGGATTTCATCTGTTGCTTGCATTTTGAGGGAATCTCTTAGCGGGCCGGTGTAGTGAGAACAAAGTTGTGTTCCACATTTGAGTACTTTCCGCTGGTCGCAGCTTCTCTCTCAGATCTTAAATAGCCATTCGATAGCACGAACTTCAGCAATTTAAATGATATGCTAAAATTTGAAAAAAATTTCTTAGTGCGCTGTTAGAGCTAAAAGAATATTAAGTTTAGCACTCAGTGCCGTGTCGATAGCGCAGCGTAGTTCACATGTGGCATGCGATATGCGCCATACGCGCCGAGTGCGGAACCTAATATTCTTCCAGCTGTGGCAACGCACTGAGAAATCCTTGTTAAAAACCAGACATTATCGAAATTGCAGAGATTTGTGCTATCGAATGGTTATTGAAAGTCTGAGTGAAAGGCTGTGACAGCCGAAAAGTATTCAAAGGTGCAACACAATTCTAATTTTAGTGCTACTACGAGTTAAGAGATTTCTTTACAAAAATCGTGCCCGCCATTGAAACCCTCGAGATTTAAGCTATCGATCAGTTACTGAAGGCGATAGCTTGATGCCAGTGTTGCGAAGTTCATTCACATACTGGTGCAAAATATGCGTGCCGCATGTGAAATGCAATCCTAAATTCAATTTTACACCGCAATAAAAAATATGAGTGTGAAATTAAGCTTCATTTCTACCATTATAACGTAATATAAAGGCCGTTCAAGAAATTGAATACACCGTTCAAATTCTCGAGATTTAAGCTCTAATGATTGCTAAGATGTTTAGATAGAGCAAAAAAAACACGTCTTCTTGAATACTGGTACGGATGAAGGAAAAGTACCAAACACTTCTTTAGAGAGACATATTTCTGACGATTGAAATATTACTATTCCAGTATTAATTCCAATTTTTCCGACTCAGTCACGATTGTCCCTCCATGCTCGAAAATATCCCACTATCCATCAGTTCTCAACTTTTCCTCACATACATCAACTCAAAATAATTGAAAATAAACGAATCTAATATAAATTTTATTATAGTTAGAGCTACTGATAAACTGGTGTCGAACGCAGCATGCATCATCAAATTTGGCAAAACACTCATTGTTTTAAATTTTTATTCACTGCGAAGGATTTTGGGTTTTGCAAAAAATCGGGAAAACTCAAAACTGATAACATTTTTTATCACACTCTCGTACAATTCATTACAATTGATTGATTGCCAACTTCGGTATGATTGCGTAATAAACCAGCATTTTCTCTATACAAAACGCATCATCTAAATCAAAAGCATTCGAGCGAGTAGAGAAAATCTTGTTCCATCAAAGTTGTACAAGAATTACAAAAATTTTGCAAAACGAAGGAAAACCTTGATCAATCAACGAGAATCGCGCACAGCTGCGCAACTCGCTCTGCGCGCATTGACTTCTATAGCCGTCTTTTACGAGTTAAAGTCATGGTCACAGTTTGCTCATATTCTCCGTATCATTTAAGTTGGATACTGAACGTTCTTCTTTCAGAACCTCGAAAGACCATTTCTACTACCGCTGCAAGAAATGCGGTGATCAATTTTACTTTTTGGGCATGACATCAACATGCCGTTGCAGAAAAACTGGAAGACAAAGCGTACGTTTATCATTGCCACTAAATCTGATGCTTTCAATTAGAGCGTCTTTAGGAATGCGTTGCAATTACGCGCAGTGGTCACAGGAAGCTGTTCAGCGCGATGTTGAATTCTTCAACTTTGTGGAGCAGCACGCTGTTCCTGTACTCGTAGCCGAGAAAGTGAAACAGTTGGGGAAAGGGTCATGTTGTCAACACCGGAGAGGAATGCGGAAGGTGAGTGAGCGATTATGAAGGGTAAATTGACGTGTTAAGTGTTTCAAGGGTCCGCTATGGCGTCCGTATTGCTCAAGTTGCTTAAACGTTCTTCTACTATGGAATTCTTTTTATTCAACCGCTTCTAGCGGTAATATGAAATTTTCAAATACGCTCTTGGATGTAGAGTGGTGTGCAAAACTTTCGAGTCAGGGCTCAACCTACATCTCACTCTGTACAGGAGCGCGTGCTCCAAACCGTTTTACTATGACGCCCATATTGCACACCAATCTTTTTACGCTACAACGCATCTATTTGTCAGCAGCCAACCGTCGACGGCCTGGCCAGTGTAGTAGGTATGGACATTGAACCCCAGTCACGCTGAGGATATTTGGCACATCACTCTACATCAAAGGGTATATTTGAAAAAATCATATCACCGTTAGAACCGGTTAAATCAAAAGAATTTCAGTCAATCATCAAAATCCATTATCTGTCAGCGTGACTGGGTTCAATATCGATACAGGCCAGTCCGTTGACAGTTGGTGGCTGACAGATAGATAGTTGTGGAGTAAAAAGATTGGTGTACAAAATGGACGCCATTAGTGTAACGAGTTAGAGCACGCGCTCCTGAAAAGAGTGAGATCTGCGTTTCGAGTCCCGCTTGACGCAAAAGTCTTGCACATCACTCTACATCAAAGGGTTCTACCATTATTATTGCCTAAAATAATATAGAATACTGTAATAGTTTTCTTATCACGCACTATTCCATATCGTAGAACGTTTCGCTTGAGCTGCTGACCATAGAAAAATGAAGCCTAGAGCGTTTGAGTTGATCAGCCCTGGAGTACACGTCACGCATTTGACTTACTACATATTGACAGAGGTGCTTGGATTGATAACTGGCTTAAACAATGAATCTTCGTGGCTTACAAATATATCAAGTCGGCACGACTATGCCTTCAAGTATGTTTATTAGCACATTTCGGACGCTGGCGTGATGAAAGTTTAGCTGAAGCAGCGGAATGGGGCTTAGCCAACGGCATTACTTGTATTGCACAGGACTATTAACCACTGCGCTGCACTTTAACCTTTCTATAATCAGTAGTGAAAGCCTAGAGGTCCAAATGTGTTATAGTGTTTCGCGATAAGAGATTTTTTTCATACTTCAAACCAAAGGTATGAGATATCTTCTGTTTGAACTGCAGAGAAAAATTCCAGTGTCTATGATTAGTTGTCACTTCTTTGGCATTCTGTGATCGAAACAATTCAGAGTTCAACACAAGCATGACGAGATCACCATTGATGTATGATGATAGCACGCCCACGACTTTTGTCATAGATGACGATGAAGAGTCAAATGCGTAAGTTTAAAGTTACTGTGTAATCATTTCCTAAAGTAGTAGCTTCAGAAGAAGTGGTTCGAAGTTAACAACTATGAACAGTAGAATGGTTCACAGTCTTTTCTTCATAAGTATCAAACATGAGGTTATTCAACACATTATGTTGACGTTTTGGCGGCTTCGACATTTCAGAAGCGATAGATCGGTCACAACCCAGCCAGAAAAACGCTTCGCTTATTTCATTGAAGATTATCGGAGCTAGAACTGCATCGAGCACAAAATAGTTTTTCAGTATATTCACCTTCTCTAATAATCATTTTATTGAAATACTGTGATACATCACGTGGAAAAAGAGGCACTCTTCCCTGCGGTTTATGCTGATGTAGTCTATCCACAATGCTTATAAATTCTTACTCACTATAAAAGAAGTTTAGTGGTTTATGCTGTCAATTTAGTAGTCAGTTTGGTAGCTAACGTGCTAGAATCTTGGCTTGGTTTAGTTGCCAGAGGTTGAGTGTTGCACCCTAAATGGGCGTTGAATGTACGGGAGTGCTGAATTTCTCTATCACGCGGAATCTAGTGAGAGAGGACCAAGGCCGTTGAATGATAATGAATTTATACCAATAACGATTAACGCATAATATAAAACAAGTGCATCCGAATTACGACTTGTAGCGAAATGATTACGGTATATAACTGTGCAATCAGTTCGAGCCTGAGTTTATGACTCCTCGAGCCCCAGATTCACATCTGCACAATACATAAAGCAATGACGACTCTTTCTCATTAGAAGGGAACAAATGAAAAACTGACGTCATTCGCTGGAGAGTAACCTCAAATAGGAATCATAATAACCTGTTGCATCCATATCAAAAACTATTTTTCACACTCGGCTTTCGCCTTCATTTTTATCACGTGTATAATTCGCTGGAAGCCGTTAAGCAAATCAGTGTGCGATGGAATTTTCGTAATGTCTTAGTCTATAGTTTTATCTAGAGTCTCTCTCAAAACTGTGGGAAAAATCTCAATTGACTAGTAAAGTAGCGATCGTCCCACCTCGCTCCGCCCCTGCGACGCTTCCTACCGCGGCCCTCCCCTTGTCGAGTAGCCTGTAAGCAACGTTAGAAAAAATGTAGTACCCGATCTTATTTTCCTTGGCAAACCGTATCTCCAGAAAATGGGTACATGGCTAGAATCAGAAAACACTACGCCATCAGATGAATTCTAATAGTCTAGAGAAAGAGCCCTGTCCCGGCAAGTTTTGAAGAACAAATAAAAAAACCAGAGGAGATCAGAATATCAGAATAGCTTTTTGAAAAGTGAACAGATTTCTGGGTTTTCTGAAGACTGTGCTATAGTTTGAGCTATAGCACTCTGAGAAAGTAGTTTCTTCTAGCGAAATATAGGCGATATAAAAGAAGAACATGTGGATATACAAAACATATTATTATTTCTGCTCTTACATCGCTAAAAAAGGTGTTTTGAAAATCCGATTCCATAGGACTTTATCTAGAAATTCAAGCTTTCGAACAATCACGGCACTCCCATGAAAAGTTTTTCTCCATCCAGTGAGGTCGATTTTTCATTTGTTCCCTCTTAATGAGAAGGAACCGTGGTAATCTTGCACGAATGTAAAACACACGGCGAGATGAACAATGTTAATTTATGCAGATGACATGGTGAGGCAATAAAGGTGGAAGCCGCGGCCAGGTTCCAAGTGGCGTCGTTGTTAAACTGTTGCAAAATGACGCTGCTGTGCCCTATTTCCCAGTTATTCTACAGATGTTATTCTGTGAGTAGCCTACAAACGCAGTATGGGCCAACTGAGAGGCGAAAAACACGAGCCAGCTGCTATGGCTCATCTACGGATGTGCCAATACGAAGCAGAGAGATGGTCATGAGTATGTGAGATAAGAAGATAGTTGTAATTTGGAGTACAACTGCCAAGGTTTCATACTTCTACACCAAGATGGTGAATTCCACCTTAGATTCCTCACCGATAAGTGTCTGCGTTCAGCGCGAGCCCAATGGTAAATTGGTTTGATTCCATACTTTCACATCGAGCATTCTTCTATGCGGACACCGAGTAGCCCACACGATTCGCCGATGTGTCCGTCCTCGCACGCTTATAAAGAAATTAGGTAAACGCTGCCCATACGTACAATCACCGTCTTTACCGTTTAGGTATATTATGCATTCTTGCGCTGGACATAGGCAATCTAAGCGATTGCTCACTAGCTAATGCTTTATGGTTTCTGGTAATTTTCAGTCACTATTACTAATTTCTAAACCTGCGCTTCTCAAATGGAGTCTGATTTTGTTCTTTGCTTTCGGTGAAATTATCGTCCCGAGGCGCGTAATTTCTTCTAAACTTTATCCAAAGGAACTTGGTTTTTTATGATCTCTGACAATGGCTGCTTTTCGAGCTATGATTTAAGAGCTCTACTTCTTTTCTCTTCTTGACCACAGTAATTACCGTTTAGAACACGTTTTTCAAAAGCGCTCTTTCAGTATCCGAAGGCGAGAGGCGAGATAATATCACTAGTACATCTTTGATGAATCAATATTAATATGAATGTAACGTGATCGATGTTCATCAAGAGCGGATGGGTCTTGAATGTTTCATGCAGGCTCAATGAAACGAGCATCTTCGAATACTCCAGTTACGTCTGTCGAGGTCTTGAAGTCAACATGGTGAACTACCTGGCTCCAGAATTGAGCAGAAGCGAATGAGCGTCTCGAGGATCGTCTAATAACACCAAGGGCACAATGGAGAGGATGAAGAATTTCCGACTGTGTGCCCATCTTTTCGAATTAACGGTTATCCTCGCCCTAACGTATGCAACCGAAGCCTGGTCGCTATTCAAGCTAACTGGAGAATCACTTGGCGTTATTGAGCGCGCAATCGTATGATCGATACTAGGAGTATCCCGTATGTCGCAATTGAGAGAGAAATCCAAATTTCTGACCCACACAAGCGATTGAAGGACATGAATTCTAATCCACACGCCAAGCTGTCGAAGATGAGGTGGGTCGGACACGTAATGAACTTTAACGACAAGCGATGGACAAGAACCTTTACCAACTGTAATCCTGAGGATGCCAAGCGCTCCAAAGATAGACCATCGGCCTGATGTTCCGATTTCTTCACGAAAAGCCAAAAGAAAGTACGCCGCTCTACGATTTCCTAGAGCGAGGAGAACCCAGTAGCTATTCTTTCATGCGATAGAGAAAACGGAAGTATTGCTGGTGTCCGCAATTTAGCAACGTAGCCTTTTTTGAGCAGTTCATTTTGCATAGTTGGTGTAAGATAGCACTCACCTGGAAAGCTCAACATCAAATCATATTCCTCACCAGGCTCATAGCGTAACGGAAAGTATTTCGGAGTCAAGGTCTCCATTCTAGCACAGAACATGAAGCCATAACGCGTAAGATTGGAAGCATTTTGGACGAAGCAATAAGTCCAAGCAGAACAGCACGAGGAATGCGTCATCACACGCTATGTGGCAAGTATATAAGACTATTACTTTGATGAGCGATACCCATCACCATGCTACCTTTCTCTGTGCGACTGGTTTCTACTCTTGCAGCTTAATTAAGAACAATAAAACATGTTGCAAAGTTGCTTTTTCCCCGACGCACTTAAGATCTAAGCTCGGCGGTTTCTTCCGCTCAAGTAATCTAGGTGCTTAGCTGTTGCAGCCAGTTTAATCCTATAAAGCTTTGAAAAAGGCGAATCTGTCGAAACATCAGCTTTCATGATAGACTGTCTTGCAACAACCTCATATTTGGCTTGCAAAGAAAAGAGATATAAGAGAAGAAATAAGTAAAATATTGGAGACTGCCAAGGTTAATAGATGGTCTGTTCTGGGAATTATGAGAAGTGCATATTTATTTCGAGCAGTTCGTTATTTGAAGTTGCCTAACGAGTGTCCACTAAAATTTTTTGTCTTGATCGGGTAAGTCTTTAGTGCTACTTCGTTTAGTCAAAAAGTGGTAGAGGCGAGATATATGATTTCTAACCTGTGTATGGTAGTATACAACTAGTGCTGAAAAATGTGACTTCTGACTTTATTACAAAATCGCCGTAGCAGTCTCGAGGTTATTCAAGAACATTTAAAAAACAATTCGTATCTGCAGGTCACAACATGATAGAGCAACGCCTAGCATGCATCCTAGTGGGTCAAGAAGCTTTCTTGCTGCGGAGAATGTGTTCGGACAGGTGGTAAGGCGACCTCAAAAAGGTGAATGGCAATACTGAGTTATTGGTTGCTTATTGATTTCACTGAGATCACTATGTGGATCCGACCATGTTTTCCCTTTTAAAAAGTTACAATTCCGTGTTGTTTTCTGCGTTAATGAAGGTTCCGGGTGCAGAAGATTTCGTTCTCAACCGGATAATCATCAATAACTAATTGTTCTTCATCCAGTCATATTCTTTATGATTCCTTCCCGTGTGATCCCTCCTCACTCATCTCAAATGCCAATAATCAATGTCTGCCTCAGCAACCCACTCAAGATGGCACAAATGTGAATCTGATGGCGTGTATAACAAAGCTGAGCTTTGCAGTAGGCTAGTTGATGGTTTTATTACTTTATAGACATTAAATTGCTACGATGTTGACAACTTCTCACAGCACATGTGCGCCAGTGTCGGATACTTCTGTTACGTAGCTTATAATAAAATTGCTAAGATGATGTCGATCCTCCGCGGTATAGTAAGTTCCTGCCTAGATGTATGTATTGGAGCATATAAAGGCATTCGTTCCTACATGCGTAAATTAAAAGGCGATGGTAGTCACTACTTTTGAAAATATGGACATCATTAACAACTCCATGTCATTTGTTTGCACGCATGCAATTCTTCAGTTCACTATTTTGGCGGATATTTTTTTTCCAGATGGTGTAAGATCTCACCATGCACCTACTTTACAATCACCCCAGTGGAGAAGTTGCAAGGATCCAGTCCATCAAAGAATTGCAACAAGGCCACGTACTTTTTCTAAACAGGTAGTATTTCCAAATTATTCGCTTTGGGTAAAGCTTAAAGATCCAGACTCAAGTCAAAAGACCACCGCTGTTTCCGCAGTCCTACCTCACAGGTAATTCTTCCGCAAATTTTACTGAAAGGGATGGTGTTTGACTAAAGATTACTCACTTGCTCAACCTAGAACTAAATTTAAACGCTTCAGTGGAACAGTCAACTGCAGCGTTTATCGAAAACCTTTGTTCAGTTCTGCTTCAATATATGTTCCAATATTCACACTGATTTTGAGCAAATTCGGCTTCAATCTTATTGTTTATCGATTTTCGACGGCACAGTGAAATTTCATGTGGTTTATAGTGGTAGTGTCTTTGCAAAGAAAGCGTTTACTACATATATTTCTTCATTACCTACAAAATACTTGGCAATCCAGTAATGTAGAGTGATGTGCAAAACGTTTGTGTCAGGCGGTACTTGAACCCGCATTTCACCAATGCGAGGGCTAGTGCTCTATCTTTCCCACCAATAAAACGTGATGTAATGATATACACACCGATTTCTACGCTATGCCGTATTTATCTGTCAGCAACCAACCGTCAACGCTTTGGTCCAGGTAGTTGCTGTCGACATTGAACCCAGTCACGCTAACAGGTATTGCGTATTGATGATCAAACAGATTTTTTTTTATTTAGCCGCCTCTACCGATGGTACAATGGCTTTTTCTGATTATAAGAGGACAAATGAAAAATCTTCCGCATTCGCTGGAGAAGAAGTTTTTATAGGACTGTTAATAACCATTGGAAGCTCAAATTTCTGGCTACACCTTCTCGTCGCCGATTTTCGAAAATTTTTTATAACGCTATAAAATACACAAAGCTATCTCTCAGACTCGTGTATTTCTCACCGGACAGAGCTTTTTCTTTGAACTATTGGTCAGCATACGATAGCGGAATCGCTTCTGATTTCAACGCGAAAAAACCATCTCTCTAAAGCGCAGCTGGTAAAATAAGTCAATTTCCCATCCCAATCAAAGAAGTCCTTGCCCAATTCACGTGCACTTTGCTGGGGCACCTACTCGCAATGGCGCTATAATCGATAGACCTTGCATCGCTTCTACGTCATCGCGTCCGCGCATGTGACTGCCCTAGCCATCCGCACATGAATTGGCCGATGCAGCCATTGATCGCAGATGGTAACGCAACTTATTTTGTCTGCTGCGTTCCAGAGGGAGTCTTTTCAGGATGTAGGCACAGCGCTGGAATGAAATTTGATTACGCTATTGAATGATTACTAATAGTTCAAAGAGAGAGCGCTGTCGGGCCAGAAATATGCGCCTCTGAGACATAGTTTTGTGTGGAGTATAGAGCGTCGAAAAGGGGTATTTTGAAATACCGGTAAAGTGATGCTATAGCCCCCAGTCTCAGCTCTGGAAAGGTTGCTAACATTCCTATGACAAGTTCCTCTTCAGCGAATGAATGAAGTCGGTTTTCCATTTGTCTCTTTATAATCAAAAAGATCGGCGTGAAGTAATGATATACTCAGTGATATAGATTGATGTGCAAAACATTTGCGTCTGGCGGAACTTGATCCCACATTTCACGCAAATTTTCGAGTGGAAACGTCGGACTATGCTGAGCTCGGGTGGCCCTGTTGGGGTGTTGAACCTACCGCTGTAGTTCGCTCTCCGACACTCAAGAACACCTCACAGTCACGATGACGTGTTGAAACCATTGGGAGGTTAAATGAGTAAAGGTGTAGATTTACACCTCTATAATTACTGTTTTTATTCGTTTACTTACAGCGGGAAAGTTCGTGCACCCAAGTCAAACTTGGTCTAAACAGCATACGCCATCATGAACAAGCTAACTGGGTTTTTTTTACATTGAACTTCTGGCCTTATCGAGGTGTTCTTCAGTTTATGGCATCAGCAGAGTCACGGACACCATACATGAGTCAGGATGCTGTGAGTACAACGCAGTCGCTCCCGTCGCAGTCAAAACCACTGGCTACTAGTGTAGCACATAATCCACCTGAGCGTAAGTGTGGCACAAAATTCTTGGAAGGTCTTCCTCCGCCTGGTCTCTTTTTTCGATATTTAGATGCACTGAGCTTTATACGTACTTCGACGAGGGATTTCTATAATGATAACAAAATGTTTTTCAGAACCCTGGACACCTGACGTAGTAAGACGAAAACGGCAGCGACGATCATCGTGTGATGGAAAATGAATTCAAATTATATTGCCTCTTCGGACATCTATAGTCCAGACACTGTGGTCGTTTGCGATATAATAGTACTTTTTGCTGGGTTATTCGACAGGGCTATAGCTCAATTCGTAACTGAAGGTTATATTTGCTTCTAGGGAGTGGATCGTAATTCTCAGTGTGCTTGTGCACAAGTTGGCAATAAGTAAAAGATTCTAAATGCTGATAAATGATCATTTTGGATAGATAGAACCGCGACAAGTTGTCCATAAGGAGAACATAGCTAACGATAGTTTCTTGACTTATCTGGTGGCTGAATGCGACTGAGATATTACGACATGTCTTTGATGAGAGTCCTTGGCTTGCGTTCAATACATCATCGATTCTATTGCTCTAGATTATCGGCTATGCGACGGGGATGTGTTTTTCCCTCCTTATCCTTTCGAAGTACTTCTTTATAGTTATGACATGAAGTGAATGACTGAAAAACTTGACAACGCCGGAATTACTGACAACCTCATATGACAAAGTTTTCACAATGATGTCACCTTGGCTAGCCTCCATATGATGAGTAATCAGTATTGTCTGTGCTTAAGGCAGACTTCTTCTGCCTTCTTTATACTTAATTGCAATTTTTCATTCTATATTTTTAGAATTTTTTCTGGCCACTTGTATCTTTGCGTTGCTGCACAACGCTGATCTTTTCTATCTTAACTGTTCTCGTTTTTTCCTCTTTCTGTGTCGTTTTGAGCCCCGTAATCAATTGATTTTTTCCAATTGTGTAAAGATTTCGGCAAATTTACTCATTCATTTATTGAGACGATGGAAAATTTTTACTAGTGTTGTTAGTGTTGCTGTTAAAATTCATCCAGCAGCTTAAATTGTTCAATAATCTCTGCAGTTAGTGAGCAGTGTTCTTTTTTCGTTGTTTTTGCATGCATTGAGTTATATAAGAACTTATAAAATTGTCATATCTTGTTTGAGCATTCTTCAGGCATATTACGTGAGTGATATCCTCACTTTTTGCGTCCAGGCATGAATTCTACTGGTAACTCAAGCACGTGGTCTTTTCGAATACGAATGAGGATAATCCTCGTTCTCATGTAGAGTACATGATAAACACAGCTGTTTTCCTCCGTTGGCTTATAATGACAAAAGCAGGCAATATCCGATCACCAAAACGACTCTACGAATGAAAAATTGCTAGATTATAGGCGCGTGAATATCTGAATATTATCTGCCATTTGAATAGTGCTAATACGGAATTTTCCCTGCGGATAGAAGCATGCCTATGTGATTCGAATCAATCTTTTCTCCGAGATCATGGCGCGGATTTCCAGTTCAACAATAAAGTGAGGATCATAAACGATCGGGTGCAGAAATGTCGCAGCATTTTGGAATAGATAAACATATTCAATGACATGTTGACTGAGTATAACGAATACTTATCCGACATCTATGCTTCCAATGTACTTCTGGATGGATTCTTTAGAGCGCCAACTGTGGGTGTTGATTTTGAAAGCATTTTGCAAAAGTTATTAGTGATAGTTTGAAGAGAAAGTTTTTTGACACTCACTGAAAATTCAAAGTTTACACATAAATTTGATTGAAAACAACAATAATTATTCGTCGAAGTGAAGATCATAATCATCCACGATCTTCTGCCAAAGATGTGCAAGCTCCAGGAGCTGCTTGAATGCGGCTACTCCTTGGGCTGTAAATCATGAAGCTTCTGACATGCCTCTTTAATTTGATCAAATGTCTCAAATTGGCGTCCACTTAGGAAATGTTCAATTGAGCCGAACAAGCCGTAATCAAATTGGATGGCTCAGCTCTGCATTATAAGCCGGCGGCGGCGCGTCCACTCCCACCATGACATCAAATTTTTCCTAAGTCTTCTTTGTGGGGGTCAGATTGGTTTTGTCTTGCTGAAACAGCGCGCGCGTTTGACTAATCGATGTTTGGTACTTCTTCTTAAACGCATCGCTAACGCAGTTTCGTATGGAAATATTTCCGAGATATTCCCATGAACTTCCAATAACCGATACTCTGTACACAGAAGTGAAATTTGGATTTTTCGTGGGTCTTAAGGGACTTTTTCCTCTACCCAGTGCATACATAGCTTCATAATAAGAAAGTCTTTGATAACTGCACACAATATTCATGGCTTTGAGTCGATGACAAGTGATTCTGTTATAATCACTTCCCTCATCATAAGAGGATGGCTTCTGAGCTTACAAACGTCTAATGCCAAATGCCAACATTTACTTCGAGAGCAGTTAGTGATGTGTGTGTGCGAACTGGTTTTTTTTGTAGGTGGCGAAGCTTACAAATTACTTTCTCAAATAAGGAAGATTCTTGCATAGCGCTCATGATATTGCACTTTTCTGTCAGACGGCCATAAATGAAGTATCTACCTTGAACTAGACAGGAACTTTTTATGGAAGTGTTAGTAGCCATTCGAATGCGTAGATTTCTGAAAGTTTCTGCGCAGCAAATAAGGTCGGATTCCATTTGTCTGCCTAGCACCGATAAGTACTTGATATATTTGTACTTATGTCGTTGGATGAGCGCTCAAGAGAGAACACCATCTGCTCGAAAAACAACAGTTGGTCACTCCCCAAAAGGATTATAAGGCAGAAAACTGAAGGAGAATGAAAAATCACCTGTCGCCTCTTGTCCCCTCGATCGTCGAGTAACTTGAGCAGGCATCAGTAAAACTTTCATTTCTTTCCCAGTTTCGAAAACCTCGCAATCACACAGCTTGAGTAAAGCTGACGTCATGCGGCGTGCATAGAAATGATGCCAATGATCCCCAACGGTAGTGGTACTAGAGTAATAAATGTCAAGTTTACCAACTGAAAGTTGTCAAAATTGCATTGTTTTGGTATTGCTCAATTTCGAATTTTCTTGTGACATTCTTTATATACAACTTGCCTTTAGTTGCTTTGAGATGGAGATCTCTTAGCAACAAATTCGTTTGCTACCCATGCACGACTGTTGCGTAGGGAAAATGCTAGTGAAGTGGTGCGCAAGATTAATGAAGCTTGGTGCGGTGATTCGGTTGCAGATTGAGAATGATTCACATGCACAAGCAAAGTAATCTTTCATTGATTCACGGGAGCTGGGTGAGGTAGCGAGGTCGGCTGGAGCGATAATCAATCGTTTTTCGAACATGTGAACGTATAGAGAAAATTTCGCAGCATCTGAATGCCTTTGGGTCACTGTTGGAAGTAATTAGGATGTTTTGGCCTTCTGAATTGCAGCAAAGTGATTATAACGATGGTTGTTTATCGGTATTCATAGAAAAATAGAAGTAATTAGAGTACTTTTGCAGCAAGGTCGTACGATGTGGCTTTCTCTTTTAAAGCTCAGAAACATTTCCTAAGTGAATAACAAAGATCGCACTAGCATAATATCGGTCGGTGTCAATCGTTAATTGCGCTATCCCTATTGCTGTCTCACCCAACGATCGGTGAATTCGCCAAAGACCACCTTGCTCGCGCATGTGGATTAATTTTATCTCCTTGCAGCGTTGCAGAGAAAGGGTCTTTTTGAAAACAAGCACAGCATTGAAATGAGTAAACATTACGCTATTGTATGATTACGAACAGTCTAAAAAAGAGCTCTGTCCGGCAAGATATATGTGCGTTTGAGATATAGTTTTATTTTCGACTTCACAGCGCTCTAGAAGGATTCTTTTGAAAACTAGCCGCGCAGGGCTGGAGTCAGAAATCTAAGCCATCGTTGATTGCAAACACTTCCATGAAAAGTTCTTCTCCAGCGAATGAGGTGGGATTTTCATTTGTTTCCTAATAAAGAGTCCGAAGACGATTACAGAGTAAGATAGCCATGGTAAAATTTTTTTTGGATTTAGTTCTGTCACACCAGCGGTGAGCAGTGCAGGATAAAACCAAACTTCATAAGCACTTGGTTTGTGGATAACATTGAGAAAATTGATTCACTCATTCAGGTACACTTTTGTAATACGTTTCAATCTGTTATAACGCAACAATCGCCAGGTTATAAAAAATTGAATACTAATGTATCAAACCACGGTTAGGACGTCGCATAAAAATATTGCCCACTGACATGAGCTTTTTGGGCCTATCGCGTGCTCACAAATGTGAGATTCATCAATCAAAAGATCTGATCAAAAGATGATACGCTATTTGAGTCTTTGAAGTTCAACGGAAACTTACTTGGAAGGAGCTTCTGACGTGGACGTAGACCTTGACCTCAATGTATTTTTAATGACATGGCATTTGTTGACAAATGTTTAAAAGCCGTTGGGGAGGCTTACGAACTGTAGTACGGACAAACTCTTAGTGTAAATCACTCAATTTTTACGGCTGAAAAATATAATAAGGAGCGGAAGGAAAAAAGCTCTACACTTTTGGAGTGAGGGAGTTCGAGCTTCGCTTGAACGGATGAAATTTTACACAACTATAATAGGACGCTTCCTCATTACATTGTCACCTCCAAAAAATCATTTCCTTTTCTATGGAAGAGCTCCTCAAACAGGACAAACGGAAACGACTCCGACTTCGAACAAGCTGACACCCTCTTTTTTGCTCCACCTCTCTCTATCTACCTGTTTGCCTTCTTTCTAGAAGTGATGACGAAGATTTATGCAAGAATTGTCACTTGTGCTGCTGTTAAAGGCGCGTTCGTAGATAGAACTGCGAGACTGAGAAAAGTGACAGAAAACGCGGTACGAAAAATCCAGTGACCATTTGGCGCCCGCTCATTCCTTATCGAGTTAGCTACAAACTACAACATGCTAGCCGTCTGACTGATGATTTTCTCACGATTCTTGATTATGGTAGACTGCCCAAAGCAATTTTGTTAATGGACGATTGCACAAAATCCGTGTCAACATGTTATCCTCAAGACGAGTGTCTAGTAATTTATCAGGAACATGCTAATCCAGAATGAATATTTCTCTCTTGTTGTCTATTATTTGAGGCTTCCGGAGTCTCTCTCTCTCTTAGACGAGGAACGGAGACGAGGAGGGCCGGATTAAGTCATTGAGTGATAGTGAATACATGAAGATTCATTAATCGAGGTGTTCCAAACAAGGGAGTTTGATCAGGGTTAACAATCAGATGTATCCAATCAGCTGTTCCTGTTATCGAAAGTACAGGGACTTGCAGGTGAGCGTTTGGCGAAGAACCGAACCTTGCTTTGTAACGGGCATCAATATTTATTATGCTGTCCCCCCTCCCATAACAAAATGATAGTCTACTGAAATATGGACGATCAAGTGATCTTGAACCCGCCACTATTGTATAATAATCGTTGCTGATGTTCCGTATGGGACGCATTTCTCACTAATAAGGGTATTTGGCCGACTGGTTTGTGGGACAACCTAAAATATTCAGATTGTGAAAAAGTCGAAAATTGAAACTTAGCTGTGTGTTTATGTTATAAAAATCATGTGTCTAGCCAAATAAGAGGAAAAAGTGTCACAAAAAGGCGTGGAGATTCCAAATCTAGTTGCAATAACTTTCCACGGGCCATAGAAATTCCAATAAATGTTGCCTGATGCGACATACCGTATCCACTAGCAGTGCTTCCCTTGACCACGGTCTGATTGGTCGACGGAGCTGTGTCGGTGATGATCGCCGTGAACGACGGCTGTGTGACCATTACGGTATCGGTCATGATTTTTTTCAAGTGTTTTCTTAGGACCACAACTCAGATTTCAATATGCCAAATAATCATTTTTGAGCCACGCATGCCGTGTGGTCTGTTAAGAAAAGGGCTGACTTATGTAGTCCGATACACGTGTTCCGACCTTGCAGTCTAGCCAGTCGGGCAGTTACCCTTTCTCATCTTTTGCCAATCCTGTGAGGGTGCTCTAATCCCCAAACTAAGAGTGAGCGACGACGAAGGTTTTACACTTTATGTCCAGTGAAATTATCACCGAACGCAGAGTGTTGTTCACTCGATTGTTCTTGGCTGGTAGATCTATTATATCATACCTTTCGTTTCGAGTGTTTCCTTAAGACCACGGCTCAAATCAGCTCACAGGACGGGAGCACGCACACAAGATTGACAGAAGACGAGAAAGGGTAACTGCCCGATTGACGAGACCGCAAGATCGAGAAACGAGTATCGGGCTCTATAAATCAGCCCATTTCAGCAGAGCACATGAAATGCGTGGCTCAAAAATGACTATTTGGCGTATTAAAATTTGAGGTGTGGTTTGAAAAAAAAACAATCGAAACGAAAGAAACTACTAAATGTTATCCAGTATCCAACAAGTACAGTATGAAAATAGTATGCACTGAGGTGTCAGTCAAACTGAATCAATCCCTAGTAATAGATATTTGGTGATTTTGAGAGCTACAAAAAACATGCTCCTTTCTACTAAAGTATGTAGTATCGCGATTGGGGGTTAGATATGCAGGCAATTTGACCCCCTTAATTTTCAATGAGTTTGGATCGTGGAAGTCGAAGGGTTAATCAAACAAAGATGTCTCTTCACTAGATTATTTAGAAGCTTTCTGACTGTACTTTACATTCACTAATCCATTAATGCGGGAAAGGCTGAGGGGTTAGTGATGCAGGATGCATCATGCATCATGCATGCATCAGGGGCTTCATCAATTTAAATAATATGCTAGAACTTTGAAAAAAAATTCTTATTGCGTTGTTAGAGCTAAAAGAATATTAAGTTGAGACTCGGTGCCGTGTCGATCGCGCAGCGTAGTTCACGTGTGACAAGCGATACGCGCCATACGCGCCGAGTGCTGAACCTAATATTCTTTCAGCTGTGGCAACGCACTGAGAAATTCTTTCCAAAAACCAGACATTATCGAAATTGCAGAGATTTGTGCTATCGAATGGTTATTGAAAGTCTGAGTGAAAGACTGTGACAACCGAAAAGTATTTCAAAGTGCAACACAATTCTAATTTTAGTGCTACTACGAGTTAAGAGATTTCTTTTCCAAAATCGTGCCCGCCATTGAAACCCTCGAGATTTAAGCTATTGATCAGTTATTGAAGGCGATAGTTTGATGCCAGTGTTGCGAAATTCATCCACATACTGGTGCAAAATATGCGTACCGCATGTGAAATGCAATCTTAATATCAGTTTTACAGCGCATTAAAAAAATTTTTTTGTTTGGAAAACCAGAAACATTATTGAGTTTTTAGGATTTTATGCTATCAAATAATAACTGATTTTTTGAAGAAAACCTTTGCTTAGCGAAAAATGTATGAGTGGAAATTAAACTTCATTTCTACCATTATAACGTAATATGAATTCCGTTCAAAAAATTGATTACACCGTTTAAATTCTCGAGATTTATGCTTTAATGATTGCTGAAATGTTTGGGTAGAGCAAAAAAGCGCGTTTTTTTGAATACTAGTACGGATGAAGGGAAAGTACCGAGCACTTCTTCAGAGACAGATATTTCTGGCCATTCAAATATTTCTATTCCAGTATTAAATCCAATTTTTCCGACTCAGTCACGATTGTCCCTCCATGCTCGAAACTGTCCCACTATCAATAGATTCTCAACTTTTCCTCACTTACTTTTTATTCACTGCGAAGAATTTTGGGTTTTGCGAAAAATTGGGAGAGGTCAAAACTGATAACATTTTTTACCCACTCTTCATACAATTCATTACAGTTGATTGATTGCCAACTTCGGTATGATTGCATAATAAACCGGCATCTTTTCTATACAAAACGCATCATCTATATCAAAATCATTCGAGCAAGTAGAGAAAAATCTTGTTCCATCAAAGTTGTCAAGAATTACAAAAATATTTGCAAAACGAAGGAAAACCTTGATCAATCAACGAGAATCGCGCACAGCTGCGCAACTCGCTCTGCGCGCATTGACTTCTATAGCCGTCTTTTACGAGTTAAAAATATGGTCACAGCTTGCTCATATTCTCCGTATCATTTAAGTTGGATACTGAACGTTCTTCTTTCAGATACTCGAAAGACCATTTCTACTACCGCTGTAAGAAATGCGGTAATCAATTTTACTTTTTAAGCATGACATCGACATGCCTTTGCAGAAAAAGTGGAAGACAAAGTGTACGTTTATCATTGCCATTAAATCTGATGTTTTCAATTAGAGCGTCTTTAGGAATGCGTTGTAATTACGCGGCAGTGGTCACAGGAAGCTGTTCAACGCGATGTTGACTTTTTCAAGTTCGTAGAGCAGCATTCTGTTCCTGTATTCGTAGCCGAGAAAGACAAACAAGTTGGGGAACGGGCCATGTTGCCAGGATCAAAGAGGAATGCGGAAGGTGAGTGAGCGATTATGAAGGGTAAAATGACATTTGAAGTGTTCATAGGAATTAGCTATGGCGTCCATATTGCTCAAGTTGCTTAAGCTTTCTACCACTATGAAATTCTTTTTATCTAACCGCTTCTAGTGGTGGTATGAAATTTTCAAATATACTCTTTGATGTAGAGTGGTGTGCAAAACTTTCGAGTCAGACGTGGTACAACCCACATCTCACTCTCTGCAGAAGCGCGTGCTCCAAACCGTTTTACTATGACGCCCATTTTGCTCACCAATCTTTTTACGTTACAACGCATCTATTTGTCAGCAGCCAACCGTCGACGGCCTGGCCCGTGTAGTAGGTATGGACATTGAACCCCAGTCACGCTGAGGGATATTTGGCACATCACTCTACATCAAAGGGTATATTTGAAAAATTCATATCACCGTTAGAACCGGTTGAATAAAAAGAATTTCATTCGATCATCAAAATCCATTATCAGTCGGCGTGACTGGGTTCAATATCGATACAGGCCAGTCCGTTGACAGTTGGTGGCTGACAGATAGATACGTTGTGGCGTAAAAAGAGTGGTGTGCAAAATGGGCGTCATTAGTGTAACGAGTTAGAGCACGCGCTCCCAAATAGAGTGAGATCTAGGTTCGAGTACCGCTTGACGCAAAATTTTTGCACATCACTCTGCATCAAAGGGTTCTACCATTATTATTGCCTAAAATAATGTAGAATACCGTAACAGTTTTCTTATCACGGACTATTTCTTATCGTAGAACGTTTTGCTTGAGCTGCTGACCATGAAAAAATGAAGCGTAGAGCGTTTGAGTTGATCAGCCCCTGGAGTATACGTCACGCATTTGACTTACTATATATTGACAGAGGTGCTTGGATTGATAAGTGGCTTAAACAATGAATCTTGGTGGCTTACAAATATATCAAATCGGCACGACTATTCCTTCAAGTATGTTTATTAGCACATTTCCAAGTTGGCGTGATGAAAGTTTAGCTGAACCAGCGGAATGGGCTCAGCCAACGGCATTACTTGTATTTCACAGGACTATTAACCACTGCGCTGCACTTTAACCTTTCTATAATCAGTACTGAAAGCCTAGAGGTCCAAATGTGTTATAGTGTTCGCGATAAGAGATTTTTTTCATACTTCAGACCAAAGGTATGAGATATCTTTTGTTTGAACTGCAGAGAAAAATTCCAGTGTCTATGATTAGTTGTCACTTCTTTGACATTCTGTGATCTAAACAATTCAGAGTTTGAACACAAGCATGACGAGATCACCATTGATGTATGATTATAGCACGCCCACGACTTTTGTTATAGATGACGATGAAGAGTCAAATGCGTAAGTTTAAAGTTACTGTGTAATCATTTCCAAAAGTAGTAGCTTCAAAAGAAATGGTTTGAAGTTAACAAATATGAACAGTAGAATGGTCACAGTCTTCTCTTCATAAGTATCAAACATGAGGTTATTCAACACATTATGCTGACGTTTTGGCGGCTT